>APFE030161554.1:50652-126567 GCA_000404065.3 Pinus taeda
AATATCCACACTTAATAAATTAAAGAATTTAAAGTGTAAAAAATTGTTAAATTTAGAAAATAATTATTTACATTTCATAAATTAGAAAATTTAAAGCCAAAAAATAGGTCTTTTAAAAAAAGGCATGATGCACAATCACCACATTTTAAAATTAGCGTGCAAATCACTAACATTCTAAATCGTAATGTACATAAAAAAAATAAAGTGCCAAAAACTATGTTCTAAAAAAAAAGTGTGTTCTGCATTGCCCTTTTTCAAAATCGAGTCACTTTTTTGCTATCTCTACGAAACGGGTAACAATATCAGTTCCCATTTCAAAGTTTACATTATTAAATGAAGGATAAGGTTGTCACTCTTTGCAATTTGAATCCCATTTTGTGCTTTCAATGTCTGGTTTTCATTCTTGAGATATCTATTCAATGTCTCCAGCTCAAAGATTTCTTGCTTTAAAACATTAGATGTTGAAGGTTCTTGTGACTCATTAAACTGATTGCTTCCTTCTCTAGGACTTTAGTTTGATTCTTTAATTGTTGCTTCCTTTCTTTCTAATGACTCTATGTAGTCATAAATCTCTTGTTGAACAGGATCAACACCTGGACTGTGTACTGGATTTTTCAGAGGTGAACTGCAGGGTGGTGATGACATTCTTGGTGATAGTTTTGGTGATTCATTCGGGGAACCTTCAGGGTTTTTAGTTGACTCGTTCTCCTCGAGATCAATATATTTTGTAGCTCTTGAGACTTCTTGTTGCATTGTGTTCAACCTGGTACTCCTCCTTAGTCCTGAGGTTTGTAATCCCTGTGCTTTCCTTCTTTTGGATTTTGTATTTTCTTCCTGAGGAAGGGTCTCGGTTTGTGGTAATCTTCTGTTCTTTTGCTAGCTTCCTTCCTTCTAAGATTTCCCTTTTTCATTTTCTGCAAAATAACCACTATGGGCAGTTCATCTTCTGATAATTCCTGTTGAGAGTGGGGTTCTTTTACTGTTTCCATTGTTCTCTTCTTTCCCCTGAGGGTTCTACTATTGTTGGGTTGTTTAGGAGCTTTTTCTTCAAAATGGTTTCTTACCAGGAAATTTTCCCAGTTATCCCCTACACTTTGAAGGTGGAACTCAACCAAGATCTTTACTAATCCATGATGACACATGGTACTGCCTATGAATGGAATCTTCTTTTGAACATTCATGGACATTTTCTTAAGACTATGCAAGAGGAAATAAGGAAGATTCATTTGGTGTTCCTCAAGAAAATGCATCATTATCCTAATGTGGTAGAAATACATGTATCCAAACCGACCCTCACAAGTAATAAATTTTTGAAGTACAAGGAGTAAATTCCTCCATTTACTCTTAAGGTTTGTACTAGGAATACCTTTCTTGAAGACTATGGTGTCCATGTTTGGATTTTTCAGGAAGACTTTCCAATATTATCCATTGATTCCCCTATTTTTGAGCCATTTCTCTCCGCTTATGGGCAATTCAGTAGTTTCTGAGATCAGAGACTTCGTTATGGTGAACTTCATGTCTCCTATTTCAATGTTTGTTCCATCAAACAAGTGTGCAAAAGTATTCGTCACTTCCTTGCGGAAATCGTCGAATTTCTCTATGAATTGTAACCATTGTATTTTCTGCAACAACTCCTTGGTCTGAGGATATCCTTCTAAGAATTTCTTTCCTACTAGCTCGGTTCAAACAATAACACCCATTATGGAAGATGCTTCATCTCAAGAATTGCTTAATTTGACAAGAGAAATGGTGTTGGTAGGGTTTCATTTAGTCGTGGAGAGATAGAGAGGCTATATGAATTCATAGAAATGAAAGAACAAGTGAATTATAATGAAGGCAGTGGGAATGAATTTGACCGTTGGAGCGCATTCAAAATAATGATTCAGTGATTACTTCAATAGATTTGGAATAGGGACAAGACAAGGGTTTTAAGTGGTGGTTTATGATGATTTTGACAGGCGACCTTCACCCTTAGGTCGCAACGATTTCATTTTATTTTGGCAATGCTATGTCCTCTTAGTTCATATATGCAATATATTAATCCTCATTGTTAAATTAAAGTATCACATACCTTGATTAACTTTGCTAACCTTAATTGTTCTTTGATATCTCCTGCAGGTACTTTGCACTGTCAATTATCCTTCAATTTGAATCACCAAATGTCCCTGTCAAGTGGGCTTCAAAATTTTTATTAGGGATGCAAAAACTTGTCCTAGTTGCAGAAACTTGTCCGAGTTGTGGAAAGTTGTTGATTCTGTAACTGAGAAAAAAAAATTTAAAGAAAGGAACTTTATTTTTGAAAAGAAAATTTAAGTGCAACAGGAGTTGGTTTCATGTTTATACCTAATTATTATATTATTATTTTTATTTTTTTCTGACGAATATATATATATATATATATATATATATATCATTTTTTTTTAGAAAAACAAAATTGAGTAAAATTTCTAAGGTGGAAAAGAAGAAGAACTCTTTTTAACCATCTTCAATCTTGAATTATCTTGGAAAATTTTGACAAATTCTTCTTTTGTCAACGACTTCTGATAAAGTTTGAGTTGATGTCCATTTACTAAAAGAGGAATTTTCTCTTCATCAAAAGTCTTGATTTTAACTGCACCATTGTCAAAGACATTTTCAACTTCATAAGGTCCAAGCCAATGGGTTTGGAATTTCTCTTGAAAATTTTTGAACTTTGAATCAAAGAGCAATGTCCAATCTCCTAGATGAAATTTTCTTTCTTTAATGTGCTTATCATTCCATCTAGATCTCTGTTGTTGAACTAGGCTGGTTCTCTGGAGGGCTTCTTGTCTTATTTCATCAAGCTCATTAAGTTGTTTCATCCTTTTCTTCTGTGCGTCTGATACGTCAAGATCTAGTTGGACTGCTATTTTATAAGTCTAGATCTAGAACCCTATTGGAAGTAAGACTTGCTTCCCATACACAAGTTCATAAGGAGTATGCCCTGTAGTACTTCTCCATGTAGTTCTATAAGCCCACAAAGCTTGTGTAAGCTTTTCTGCCCAGTCCTTCCTATGTAAGTGTACAGACCTGGTAAGGATTGCTTCAATCACCTTATTTGTAGACTCAACATGTCCATTGGCTTGTGGATGGTACGTAGTAGACTTTCTATGTTTGAATCTGGATGTGAATTGTGTTCATTGATATGTTACGATTTCTCTTCGAACACCAAAATGAGTTCAAAAAGAAATGAAACTACAACATTTTCAATAGAAAAAGGAAGTGCTTTAGCTTCTACCCATTTAGTGACATAATCAGTACATACCAGAATATGCCTCTTTTGCTTTGAAGGTGGGCTAATTGGTCTAACAAAATCTAGTGCCCACTTTTCAAACGATTCAATGAGTACTTGTGGTTGTAATGGAATTTTGTTTGAAAGAGTGGGTTTGCCCATTCTTTGACAACTATCACATGTTTTAACATATTTCTTGGTATCCCTGAAAATGGAAGGTCAATAATATCCTAAAAGCAAGATTTTATAAGCAGTTCTTTTGTCAGAAAAAATGTCCTCCACACGGTTCATCGTGGCAGGCTTTAAGTATTTCTAGTATTTCATCCTTTGTTGGCTGGTTGGGGCCTAACCCAGGTTTGGAGTTAATTAGCCAAACAAATCCCTGTACTAATGGCCCTTTCGGCAACAGTCCGCGGAGCATGGACAGAGATCTCACCCGAAGTAGTATAGGGGGGTGCTGGAACTAGGTTTCCGCACTCTTGAGATGTCTGAAAGAATGATTTGGTCCAATTGTTAGTACCTATGCACAGGTTACTTCGCGCACTTCCCTATCCTTCACACCCTGATGTATTCGCCTTTGCGTAGCCCTAACCAGGGACTGTGGGGCTTCCATGTTGCTGGAGCAGCACTCTGCACTATTCCCCTAAGTCACACCCGAGATCTTACTTATTTCTTGCACCAGTTAGTTATCTTCGCGTAAATAGATGCCTTATGTTATATTTATTTATACAACTCATTCATATAAGTTCGCGCAGTAAATAAACAATAGACTTGCTATTCCTACCCAATAATACATAATAAGAAAAGATACACATGAATGTGGTAAAACTTCTCTTTATTAATTCTTCCCATGGTTATAGACTCGACCTGCCCTGCACACTCAACTGTAAGGGTCCACACACTCAGCTACGGACTACTAGGCCTCTGCGCACACAGCTGCAGAACCTTCTCCTACTCTACGACCCAAAGACACAACTTACACTTCGACTCAATCAATTCCTTGGACTCATCATGCCTCTATCTTCTTAACTGATATTTTCTACACTTAGAACCTCTCTCTATTTATACAATCCCATGGTCCATGGACCTGGGTAGATATTTCAAGTCGACATTACATTACAAAAACAAAGGCAGACAACACTGTGACTCTAGTATGACTTCACACTCCGCGCCCACAAATCGCGGAGTCTTTACAATGGAATTGGTCAAAACTTGGGCTTTAAGCCCCAAATCATGCCTTGGGGGGGATTCCACGCCTGATAGGCCCCCAACACAAACATCGTGACTCACCCTCAAGTCACTCTATCGATGCGGAGATCTTCGCATGGAGTCCCTCCAACTCAGCTCAAACCGCTGCAAGGTCAGTAGCACACTAAGCAGCTGCCTGCTGAATCTCTTGTGCCCGTTGTTCCGAGACCGTAATACCAGAATTGCTTCCTTGGGCCTGTTCCTGCGTCCCCTGCATTTGCTTATAGTCTCGCACCTTCTTCCAGCTATGTGGAGCATGAAGACTATTCTTTTGTTAGTTAGTCAAATAACCGGGACACCCATGTATTGTTTCAATCGACTGCCATTCACTTTGCCTGGGAAAGGTTCTCCATTTAGCTTAACCAATTGCATTGCGCCTCCGTCTGTGACTTCCTTAAAAACGTACGGGCCCAACCAATGCATATGGAATTTCCCTAGGAATTTATCAATCTTACTATCATATAGTAACACTAAATTGTTTACTTTGAAGGTGCACAACCTAATATGTCGATCGTGCCAGGCCTTTTCGTGTTGCTTTTGTACCTGCTGATGGAAGCCAGCAGAAACCATTCCTCTTCCAGTTCTTCCAACTAAGTGAGCCTCTCTTCCAGGGCTCTGCGGTCCATCATACCTGTGAGCACTACGTTGTGTAGACTAAACACAATATACTCCATTAGCATGACAGCTTCCACACCATAGACCAACTGGAAAGGTGCCTGTCCCATCAGTTTCTTGCATGTTGTCCTAGAAGCCCATAATACTGCAAGAACATGCAGGTCCCAATTACTTTATTTTATGTTGCATACTTTGGTCAGTGTAGTCTCCAGTATTTTGTTAAATTCTTCTACTATTCCATTGGCTTGGGGGTGATATGGTGTGCTTTTTGAATGATATACCTGAAATTCTTTTGTCAACGCGCTAATTGTTTTGTTCAAAAAATGTGTACTGCAATCGCTCATCAAGATCTTCAAACATCCAAATTGAGTCAATACATGTTCGAACAGAAACTTTGCAACCGTGGTGGTTGTGCAATCTTTTACTGGCTATGCTTCATCCCAATGAGTCAGGTACTTTGTCGTGGTGATAATGTATCTCACGCCTATCTTTCCTTGAGGATTGATAGGCCCTACAAAGTTGATTGCCCACTTTTCAAATGGCTACAACATCATTTGTGGATTCAAAGGCATCTCATCCCTCAGCGATGGTTTACATGTTCTTTAACATATATCATAGGCCTTACAGTGGGATTTTGAATCCTGATGAAGGGTTGGCCACCACAACCTTGCGTGGAGAATCAATTGCGCGGTCGCTCGCCTTGCATACTGTCCTCCTGCAGTGCCCCCATGTGCTTCCACGAGGATCTGACTCCGTTCGAATTCAGATACATACCTTCACAATATCTCGTCATTGCCAATCCTATATAGGTGCCCGCGATGATAGAAAAATCTGCCACCCGCACCACTAGTTCCCTTTTTTGCTGGACAGAGTATTCTTTCAGCACAGTTCCCATCGTAAAAAAGTGGATTATATCTTCAAAGTGTCCATCCTCTACACGCACAGCAAATAGTTGTGCGTTAGGTAATCCTTCCTCCAAACTAGTAGGTTCCTCTCCCATCTCAATGCACGACAAGTGATTTGTTCTTGCGTTCAAGCATCCAGGCTTCACAACAACCTCAAAATCATATTGTTGGAACAATAAGAGCCATTGGCATATGTGCCCCCCCAACACAGGCTTATTAACCAAGTATTTTAAAGCGGAATGGTCTATATACATCTTGAAGTGTCCCCCTAGCAAATAATGCTGATATTTTTGGAGCACGTACACCATAGCCAATCCCTCGCATTCAGTTGTGGAATAGTTATTTTCTCCTTTAGAGAACATGCGACTCACGAATGCGATAGGGTGATCCAAGCCTTCTCCACCTTCTTGTGTTAGTACCGCTCCCAGTTCTATACATGACGCGTCAATGTGGACATGAAACTCCACAACCCATTTTGGAAAGACCAGGATTAGCGCAGAGGCCAATTTCTCTTATAGTACATCCAGGCTCTTCATGCAATCGTCATTCCAGCAGAACGTGACATCCTTTTTCAACAGCTTCTCCATCGGTGCAGTGATCTGGGCATAACTTTTGATGAACTTCCATAATACCCCGTATGTTCCAGGGTAGTGTGCAGCTGTCTAACACTTCACGATGCTTCCAAATTTAGAATCACTGCAATCTTCATGAGGTCGACCATCAGTCCCTATTTTCAAACCACATGTCCAAACAGGTTCCCAAAGGGAACGAAGAATGTGCACTTCTTGAGGTTTAGCATGATTTGGTGTCACCAATAGGTATCCAGCATCAAGCGTAAGCTCGCTACATGGCACTTAACCAACCCAAATACAGTCCAATCATCCAGATAAACTTCTAGGAACTTGTGGATATATTCTTTGAATGTTGCAACAACTATGCGCGAAAATATGGCCAACACATTCTTCAACCCAAATGGCATAACGATGTATTGAAAGTAGCCCCATTCAGTCGCGAAGGTCATCTTACTCCTATCTTCTGGTGCGATTTTGATCTGGTGGTACCCTGAGAATCCATTAGTGAAAGAATATGCTTCCTACCCCCTGACATTTTCTAGTACTTCATCTGTGAACGAAGTTGGGAATGGGTCATGTACACATGCATCATTCAATTTTTTGAGGTCCACACATATTCTTATCGCACCCTTTTGCTTCTTTTCCTACACTACCATAGGGCTTACCCAATCAGATTCTTCCACCAGCTCAATGATTTCGACCCAAACATCTTGTCTACTTTTATGTGGACCTTCTCCTTGTACTTTGGATTCAAGCAGTAAGGCCTCTGCTTAACTGGCTTCGCATCAGGCTTTAATGTGATCTGCATCATTCCTAAATCTTTGACGATTCCTTTTAAGTCTATGATCTTGGTAGGGAATAGGTCCTGGTATTCTCGGAGTAACTCAGTGACTTTTTCCACCATTGCGTCATCCTCGTAGCCATCGAGCATTGCATACTTAGGTTCGGCTTCTATACCAATGTTCACTTGCTTTGTCTTTATCGGTGCAGTTATGTCAAGGTCTTCAATCAATGGCCCTTGAACCTCACGATAGCCTTCAGTTCCTAGAATGCTAACTTTTTGCAGTTCCTTGTCGACTTCTTTGATATTTACGTTGTAACACTCCAACGCATAGCTCAGCTAGGTCGCCCATTCAGGATGAATCACTTCTATTGGCTCCTAGGGTATTTTAAAGATAATTGTTTTTACTACTTGCAGTGTGTCATCAACAGTCTCCCACCAACGATCCTCAAATGTGAAGGTTAACAGGAACCCTTCACGCAAGATATCCCATTCACTCGTCCCATGGCGGAGCTCCGTCTCTATATACCAGTTCATGGGTATAATATCTAGGGTATGACAGAACAGGTGCACCCACTCGGGTTGTGGCACTTCCCCATAGACCTTTGTCCATTTGGCGAGGTGCGCACACAGATCATCCCGTCTGTCATACTTGTTTGTTAATCGCATCTAAGGCTTCCCAAACCATATGTGCATCATCCTCCTACATTCACGCAAGTCCTCAAAGATTCCTAGGTGTGTACCCCACCACCTCACGGGCATAGCATGCAGTACCCATTTCAAAGCTTCGAAATGTTGTTGTTCCAACACCTCTCCTTCAAATCTGTTTAGGAAGTCATCTACCTCACTTAACCCATCATACGTAGGCAAATCCCTTACCTCCGTTGATATGCAGCGCAATGATCTCATCATCATATTATAGTTCAACATGGTTACCTCGTGTAACCGGTTCTTCCATTGTTCTATCTCCTTGTCAGAGTCTGATGTGCAGGAGCTTTCACACTCCCATGAGATTCATCCATCTGCAGTTGGATTTACCCAGTCTTGCTCTCATGCAGTTATCTTGTAGATGCAGTCCAAGTTGGCATCGCTTTCATAGTCGCACACTGGCTCCATGTAGCACGAGCCTTCTATAGGGTCCATAGGTACATCTATGCACAGAGACTTTTTCTCAAAAATCATCTTGCGCTTCTTCAGATTTATCACCCCATTCATGTCAGTGGCCCAATCTATTCCTAATAGCATAGGGTATGGATTGCTATCATCAACAATCTCTATCACTTCGAAATTTGCTAGTGTGCTTGCTCCTTCGATAACCACTGTGATTCCCTACAATATTCCCATAAGTAGGATCTTTTGCTGGTTCACCATTTGTAGTTGGATAGGAGACCATTTCATCATAGGCCTTCCCATGCGCTCCCATGTCTGCTTCAGCAGAACGCTTGCATCTGACCCTAGGTCTAGAATCACCTAGTCCATCTCGTATTCCCTAATCTGCGCAGTCAATCTCATCTCCCTTCCTATCCTCGTCGCGTGCTTTCCAATCTTCTGGACTACGTGCAGTTCTCCTAGCGTGGTCCCAGCACATCTATTTATGAGTTCCTACAACCCCTTTACAGCCTTGTTGTCGTGCAATAACTTCATGGATGTTTCCAAGAACATCATGAGCATTAATGGGTCCATTTCCGGCTTCGGTCTATATTTGCTTCCTGAAGTGGAGGCATCATCTAAGCTCTTCCTGGCTTCTATGAAGGTTTCCTTAGCGTGCTCCAAACCAAACTCTAGTTCTTTCGCTGGAGCCTTGTGAACCCAAGTACTCTCTTCAACTTGCTTTCCTTTGTTATCCCCTATTGTAATTCCACTTCAGAGCAAAATGTTCACATTAGGGTCTTCCTCACATGGCTCAAACCTCATCATTTGTAGTTTCTGAGTCGAGGGAGGTTGGAGCCCTTCTTTATCGCGCAGCCTCGCTATTAGTGGGGGACAATCCTCCATCTCATGATCAAATAATGCACAATACAAGCATGATGGATGCATTGGATTCATACAATCCTGGACATAATGCCCTGGCCCTCTGAAATTGTAACATACCAGCTATCTGTGACCTCTTCTAGGTCCTCCTCCACCTCGACCTTGTCCCTGCCCCTGAAATAGAGTTCGCGCCATCCCTGCATTTTGGTCAAGGGGCCGTGTTTCGGCCTGAACTCTGTAGGTAGGAGTCCTATCCATCATCAGACCATAACTTCTACAGGTGCTCTCATCATGTCCCACTGATCTATAGAAACTACAGAACAACTATTGTGAATTCTGCATGTACTTCTACAACAGATGGCAGTTGTCTATAACATGCTTTCCCCCTATTTGATAGATTGCGCACCATAATGTCGACACTGCGCTAGGTTTTGCCTGTGCCTCTAGTCTCAACATCATTGGTCCTCCTACCGTGAGTTAATTTTCGAACAACGGGCAGTGGTCCTTGTCATGTCCCTGACCCTTGCACTTTACGCACCATACCTTATCGAACACATCTGGGTGAGTTGTCCTGTCTTGTTTCAGACTCTACATCTCAAGGCACAAGTTTTTCAACTGTGCATGAATCTATTGAACTCCTAGGTTGGGATCCTGTATTAGGGTCTCATGCTATCTCATCGTGATCTCCAAGGCCTTGTCCTAAGTTGTTAGCCTCTGTTGTGACATCGTGTTCCTTAGATGCAGTGCTAACAATGCTACAAACCATTCACAGTGTTGTCCATCCGTCAACGTCATGTTAGCTTCGCAAATTATGCACTTCAGTCTCTGATCCAAATCCAAAGGGTGCTCGCTTGGTAGCATTGTGATTTTATTGAACCTAATGATTGATTGCACCTCTAACTTCGACCTGCTAAATTCCTTGTTCACCGCAGTTTGGATGTCTGCGATCCCCGCATTCAGATTGTCATTGGAATGGTTAATGTACCAGGTCAGTGCACGATCCTGTAGAGCATTGACCAATGTTTCTTTCTTTATATTATCATCCCTAACTCCCTGTGCTTCCCATACAGCTTTTATCATGAACCAAAACTGGTCTAGTTCTTCATTTCCTACTCCCTTGAACACTGGAAACTTTATCGCGCTTGCCATATTGACTCACAGTGGTGGCGGAGGTGGGTGGGGTGGTATGGGTGGGGGTAGGGGTGGTATGCAAGGAATCCTCTACCTTATCAAATTGATCGAACTTCTCGGTGAGACCTTAGTGAGCTCTTCCCTATCCCGTCACGGAGGTGAAATCAAGGGGCTAGTTTCTAGTTTTGCACTACCTTCGTTTATGTAGATTCTCCCACACTGTGTAGCCCCCAACATCAATTTATTTGTATAACCCACTTTTTACACAGTAGCATTTTAATCTAAGTGTTCAAAGACTTAACATACTGACCTCGCAGCCCTTTGAAGAAGCATTTCTCTTCCTCGCTATAGCTGACTGAAGTATCTATCGCGAACTCAATGATGAATGCTCCTATAATTCGATCGAGCCAGTGATCAACAGCGCATGTGATATTATCCTTCAATGCTTCCAATCTACGCACCAACTCTGGAGTCCACACAATAGCTTTGTCGATCTTGCACCTTCCTTGGCTATCTTCTAGCTTCGCAATCCACTCATATAGCTCAGTAGGGAAAGATGCAAAGAAAATTTCATGGATCTCTATGCATACGTAGTAGTCTAACCACTCTTCTTTTGATAGTCGCGGATTCTTGTTCTCCTGCATTGCAAACTCATGAATATTCCTATCCAACCAATCCTCAATTCCTTTCTTAGTTGGATTCCAATGATACGACATCAAAAATCTCTATGTAGATCTCGGTCCCAGCAACAAAACCATTTGTTGGTTAGTTGGGGCCTGACCCAGGTTCGGAATTAATTAGCCAAACAAATCCCTATACTACTAGCCCTTTCAGCAACAATCCATGGAGCACGAACTGAAGTCTCACTTGAAGTAGTCTGGGTGGGTGTTGGAACCAGGTTTTCGCACCCTTGAGATGTCTTAGAGAATGATTCGGTCCAACTGTTGGTCGCTGTGCACAGGTTACTTTGTGCACTTCCCTGTCCTTCGCACCCTGATGTATTCACCTTTACGCAACCCTAACCAGGGATTGTGGGGCTTCCGCACTGCTGGAGCAGTTCTCTACACTATTCCTCTAAGTCACACCCAAGATCTTACTTGTCTTCTTGCACTAGTTAGTTATCTTCGCATAAATAGATGCCTTATGTTATATTTATTTATACAGCTCATTCATATAAGTTCATGCAACAAATAAACAATAGACTTGCAATTCCTACCCAATAATACATAAAACAGGAAAAGATACACAAAAATATGGTAAAACTTCTCTTTATTAATTCTTCCCATGGTTATAGACTTGGCCTGCCCTGCGCACTCAGCTGCAAGGGTCCGTGCACTCAGCTACAGACTATTAGGCCTCTGCGCACACAGTTGTAGAGCCTTCTCCTACTCTACGACGCAAAGACACAACTTACACTTTGATTCAATCAATTCCTTAGACTCATCATGCCTCTATATTCTTAACTGATATTTTCTACACTTAGAGCCTCACTCTATTGATACAATCCCATGGTCTGCGAACCATGGGTAGATCTTTCAAGTTGACATTACATTACAAAAACAAGGGCGAACAACCTTGTGACTATATTATGACTTCGTGCTTCGTGCCCACAAATCACGAAGTATTTACAATGGACTTGGTCAAAACTTGGGCTTTAAGCCCTAAAACATGCCTTGGGGGGGATTCCATGCCCAACATCCTCTCTAACACATCTTTTGACGATGATATATGGTCTTGTTTTGTATAACTCTCCTTTTATCCATGAATAAGATGTGTTATTGTGGACTACTCTCCTCTTTTCTCTAGGAGACAAATGAAATGGAATTTTGCTTGTAGGTAAATAGTTAGCAATATCTGCATACCAAGGTGATTTAGTAGATACTGCAAAAAGATATTCATTAGGAAATTTATCATCTACAGGTTGATCATTATTATCATTTTGAATTCTAGATAAAAAGTCAACAATTGTGTTTTGTTTTCCGGGCCTATATAGAATGGTGATGTTGAATTCTTGTAACAATAAGAACTATCGGGTTATTCTCCCATTAGTGATTAGTTAATTCATTAGGTATCTAGTGGTAGAATGGTCTGTGTGAATGAAAGTTTCATAGCCAGTTATATAATGTCTGAATTTGTTAATGGCATGAACTACAACTAAAAATTCCTTCTCAGTTACAGTATAATTTAACTATATAGGAGTTAAATTTTTACTAGTATAATAGATTGCATAAGGAGTAAGATAAGTTTTTCCCTAACATAGATCCTAAGGCTGAATCTGAAGCATCAGTTGAGATATGGAAAGGTAATTTCCAATTAGGTCCTTTTAAAATAGGTGCTTCAGAAATTCTTTTTTTTCAAAGTTTCAAAGGCAGATGACATTCAGAATCCCATTTTAATTGATAGTCCTTGGTAAGAAGTTTAAAGAGTGGAGATGAATTTTTTGTGAATTTTTCTATAACTCTTCTACAGTATCTAGTAAAACCAAGAAAACTTCTAACATATTGTTGGCATTTTGGCACTCATAACTTAGAAACGACTTCAACTTTAGATGAGTCCACCTTAATTCCATTTCTTGAAATATGGTGACCTAAAACAATTCCTTCGTTAAACATCATGAAACATTTCTCCTGACTTAACGGAAGATTTGTTTCTTTACATATTATTAACACTTTTTCTAAATTTCCAAGTACTTCATTAAAAGAATCTCCATAAACTATGAAATCATCCATGTATTCTTCCACACAATCATGAATAAGATCAGAGAAAATTATGAGGACTTCTCTTTGGAATGTTGTTGGAGCATTGCATAATCAAAAGGGAAGTACTCGGTAGGAATAAGTTCCCCATGGACAGGTGAATTTGGTTTTATCTTGACTTTCAGGTGCTAAATGAATCTTGTTATATCCACTAAAACCATCCAAAAATGAAAAATACTTTTTCCCTGTTAACGTGTCTAAGACTTGACCTATGAAAGATAGTGGAAAGTGGTATTTTAATGTTGCTTTATTCAATTCCCTGTAATCAATACATACTCTCCATTTTCCATTTTTCTTTGGAACGATTACTAAGGGTGGAACCCACTGGCTGTCTAATATCGGATAAATGAAATTTACATTTAATAGCTTTTGTATTTCCTCCTTAACAATTTCTTTTAGATTTGGGTTCATTTTTCATTGTGGCTGTCTAACTGGTCTTGCACTTTGTTCAATGTATATATGATGTATGCAAGTTTTAGGATCAATTCCTCTCATATCAATGTATTCCCATGCAAAAGAAGAAGAATGTTTATGTAATATTTCCACCAGTTGATTCTTTTGTAGCTCTTCCAAGTTTTCATTAACATTCAAAGTTTTACCTGGAAATATTTCTATTAAAGAATTCCCAAATTTTTCCATAGAGAGAAATGATACTTGTCTAGATGAGAGATATTCATTTTGACTATGGTCATAATGTGAGGAAGATTCATTATTTTCCAATAGATTTAAATTTTTTTCTTCCTCTCTTACTTGTTTAGTAGTAAAAACAGGTTGTATATCATCTTCATCATCTATCCATTCTTCATTTTATGTTTCTATTGTTGTTCTTGTAGGAGGGTATAATGTAAGTTTCTTTGTAGAATTTCCATCTGAAATAAACTTGTCACCTAATCGACAACTGATGAAAGCATCAGCTGTAGCTAACCAAGGTATTCCTAGGATTAATGGATGTCCTCCTAAATTATTCTTGGGTGTTAAAACCATGAAATAAATAGGATATTCCCAATAATATAAGGATACACAAACATCCTCCAACACACCATTAGGTTTGATCATAGACCTATATGCTAATTGTAATAGTGTTGGTGTGTATTGCAGGTTAGGAAGCCTAAGTGAGTCCATAACTTTTTTACTCATTATGTTTATGGTTGCTCCTAGATCAATCAATGTGTTTGGTATTTTAGTTCCATTGATGTGAATTTTTACAATGGGACTTCCTAGATCTAAATATTTTTGTATTGTTATTTTCCCCATCATGATGTCTGCAATTTTTCTAACTAATTGAATCCTTTTTATGTCTTTTATTTTTCTTCTTGATATTTGAGTACTTAATTCCTTAATTGTTTTCGCAATGATTGGTATTTATTTTATGGCTTGTAATAAAGGAATTTTGATACAAACATTTCTTAATTCATCCATAATATCGTAATCAGGCAATGCAATTTGTTTTTCTACTCCTTCATCAATTTTCAACTGTTTAGGGAAAGGTGGTCTAATTGATACCGAGGATTTTTCTATGAGAGGCGTATTTATTTAAACATTTTTTGTTTGATTATTTTCTTTTTGAGGGAGAGAGATCTCTCCTTCTTCAGATTGATTTTTATCTTTTTGAAGATTTGGTCTCGTTTCCTAAATAACAATAGGGGTTTTCTTTGTAACACTCTTCCAGACATTAATTGGACATTATTTAGATCTAGTGGAGTTATTACATAAATTTGAGGATTTTGACCTTCCATGTTGTACACAGGTTGTTGTGGTCATTTATTATTAGGATTCAGAAATAATTGAGCGGGTAGTTGATTTGGTTTTTGTAGAAATGGTAGGGAGAGTTGTGAGTTTTGATTTTGAACTTGGATTTGAGTTAATTGATTAGCTTGGGGAATTTGAATATATTGGGATAGAAATTGCGGTGGACGATAGGATGGTGAATATTGTTGATATTGAGCATAAGTCCCATAAGGAATTTTCCATCCTTGATTCCAAGATTGTGATTGTGGCTGAGCCCAAGGCCGCCAAGATGGATTCCAATTATTTTGTGAAGATTGAGCAAGTTGTTGTGGTCTGAAGCTTTGTGGTTGATTTGGTTGAGAGTTTTTCCATGGTCTCTTGGCTATAAATTAGAGAGGGTCTACCTGTTTTCATATTCCTTCATCATTAAATCTAGCCTTGAGACCTGGTAAAGAAGGACATTCCTTAATATCATGATTATCTGCACATATGACACAAGTTTCTATAGCCCTTGAATCTAAGGGACACTCTCTTAGTGCATGTTTCTTTTGACATCTAGGACAGAAAATAGATTATGCAACATTTTCATATTTTTTCTTGTTCTGTATTTTAAGGGTGTCTATCTGTTCACTTAGACTCCCTAAAATATTTGTCTTGAAGGTATTCAGCAACCTTCCTAATTCTGCCCTACTAACTGTCCCGGCTACAGATTTATTAATTCTTGATAAGAGAGGGTCTCTAGGACTCTTTCCAACTCGTGCTTTATCCCTTGATATATGTACACATAAATCACAAATATCTACAAACGGTAATTGAGAAATATCTCCTTTCCCAGTTAAGTTAAGGTGATCAATCCATTCATCTTTAATAGCTTTAAGTAGGAGGGCTTTTAAAGTTTCCTCATCCAAATTGTCCATTTTTGCTCCTTTAATATTGTAGGAAAATCTCTCTACTAAGTCTTAAATATTCTCATCTTCCTTTTGTGTCATTTTGAAGACTTCACATTTAAGGTTACTAGGCATACAATAATCTCTATATTTTCCTAGGAAAGCCTCTTTCATTTGTTCCCATGTTCTTATAGAATGCGTTCCTAGACTCATGAACCATTTTAATGCTGAATCTTTTAAGGTAGCAAGGAACAATTTTATTTTTTAATTATCATGTAGATATTCATATGATCTACATAATACCTCAAATTCGAAGAGAAATGTCTCTGGTTCTTCATTTCTTTTTCCGTGTAAATTAGGAAGAATCAAGGGTGATATATTCTTCATTGTGAGGGTTGTATCTTCATCGAG
Source organism: Pinus taeda (assembly GCA_000404065.3). Lineage (NCBI taxonomy): Eukaryota > Viridiplantae > Streptophyta > Pinopsida > Pinales > Pinaceae > Pinus > Pinus taeda. The sequence goes on from APFE030161554.1 coordinate 66,908, forward strand.
AATAGGAAATCCAAAAGGATCTTGGTTTCCTCTACCTCTAGCCTCTCCTTTATTCCTATCTCCACCTCCTCCTCTACCTTACCTCCTCCAATCCTATTATCCTCACTATTAACATTGTGTACCTCTCCTTCCCCTTCTTCAGCGATGACAGATTCTTCAGAACTAATATAGGGTTCTTCTAATTCTCTTGGTACTTCTATCAATGGTTGTTCAAAATAAGTTTCATGTTGCTCTTCTTCACTAGGAACTTCTAATTCTTCTCCCAAAATTTGTTCACCAGTGGAGGATAGAAAAATTACTCCTGTAGTTGGGGATATAGGATTTTCTTCAATTACAACTTCAATAGATGAAGAAGGTGAAGTTATGGATTGGATTTCTGATCTTGAGACTTTAGGAAGTCTTTGTCGACCTGCAAATGGAATTCAGGTTTGATTAGGTGGTGTGGAATTTCGAAATCATGGTGAAGTGAGTGGATTTGTGGGAATTAAACTTCTTGCTCGTCCTACAAATATACCTCTAGAGTCTCTATCTTTATGCATATCATGTTTTGAATTAATGATTTTTTTTAACTTCTATTTGTACTTCCCCGGAAATGACGCCAAAATGTTTAGCCAATTTAAATTCCTTAAATTGTCAGCATAAATTATCGGCCAGTGATGAAGCACAAGTGCACTATATGTGCTAGAAGTTATTTTATGTCGTTAAGATATCTACATTCTTGTTAAAGTCTAAACTTAGAATTAATATGAAGATGGTATTACTGATTATATTAGAGAATTGTTCCTTAAAGTTGTTTGCTACTTATCTTAGAAATTAATCTCTATTGAATCAGTTTATGGATGGTTTAAGAGTGATTCTAAGCTTTACTCTTGTTAGACTGTTTTGGATTTTATCTTTAAATTTTATGTTGCAGCCAAGCCTAAATTACTATGTGCTAAAAAGATCTATTCTATCAAATTGTAAATGAATGATGTCTGAATTTAATTGTCAAGAAAAAGATGGTCGCTCTTTTACTCATTCAACTTCATCCAAACAAGTCATAAATATGATAAACTAAAAATCAACTACGCTATGAAATGAAACAGTTTAACTACACTAGGTAGAAATAAGGAAAAATGATCAAATTGTACCAGATAAAAAGAAAATGAAATAACAAAATTAAGCTAGGTATAAAGCAAAGGAAATTTCTTATGTAGACAACGATTCAATTGTGAATTCCATCATACTGCATTTCAAAACACAAAACAGAGCATCTACGATTAAGCAATTAAATATATGTGCAATTGGTTAAAGACCTGTACTAAATGTAGGGGCCCTCCATGAAACAGTCGACAATCTCCAATAAATGTAGCATGGAAAACATAAACCAAGTCTATTACTCGCAAACAAGTTTAACAAGACATTCTTAGAATTTACATATATCGGTGCGCACCCAAAACACAGAGCGACCATTTCTTTTATAATACTTCTTTGTATAACAGTACGAGAGTTTCAATCCTAAATATCTTTATTTAGATATTATTAAATCAAAATGTATCACTAAATAATCGATTTGCTATTTGGATAAGCAAATCAATAAGATTTTGTGAAAATTTTGTCTTTGTCTCGACGAATCTTGCAGTTGACTTTGAGGTTTACCATGTTATCATGCGATCTTCTTGAAGGATTGGCTCGAGAGAATAGAAAAGAATCCACGAGGGGATCATTCCTCATCCATCCATATCTTCTTTTTCTAATCTGGAGCATCTGAACCCTGTCAACAATGGAGGTAGCTGAGAAAATCTGGATTAGCCGCAAAAACATGCCAATTCCGTAGCTGAATGCATAGTTTAACAAAACAATAAGGTATATAGACAAATATGAAGAAGAAGACATTTAAGTGCTTACCTTTAACAAAACCTTGTGTCTATTGCATTATTTAGGTGATAGGTATAGGAAAAAGGAAGAAGTATAGGAAAAAAGGGTGTCAAGGTAAGACAGTCCTTGGACTCTACACTACGTCAAAGATTATGGACTCTACACTACGTCAAAGATTACTCCTAACCCGGTAATTGCTCAGAATGGCTTAAGTGTTCGATAACTTTAACATACAACAAGATAATCGTCACGTAAATAGTTAACATTAATTGCATTCATATAACAATATAAATCAATCAAATTCGTGCATCCATACAATTTCATGAACCCATCATTCATCACATCATAAAGCGAATTCATTCATAACATAAGTAAGTAGATGAAACACAAGAATTTTTGCACTAATCTCGTTATTAATAATCAGTTCAAGTTTACAAACTCAAGACCTCCCTATGCACTCAGCTGCAGGGGTCTGTGCACTTAGCTACGGACTCTACTCTAGGCCTTTGCACACAGCTGTAGAGCCTTTCTTCCTACTCTTCTGCGCTAACTCTTTAGACTTCTCCCATAGAAAAAATTCCTTTCTTTCTTTTTTTTCTTCATCATCATGTCTTAGACTCTTTAAGACAGACCTATTTATACAATTCTAGGGTCCACAAACCTTGGGTAGCTCTACAAAAAGGTGGCTTGACTTACACAAAAGAAGGGTAAAACCCTTTTTGACTCCTTTACTATCTATGCGCTCTGTGATCACAACTTGCGGAGACTTTATATTTTATACAACAAAACTTGGTATTTTCCCCCAAAATTGACCCTAGGGGACCCATCCCAATAGTGCATTTGGCCCTTTTGTATCTGAGTTGGAATCTTTCCTCATAATATTCCAAGGATTCATCATGACCCAAGGTGATTATGAAGATTTCTTCTTTGGTTTCCTTGGAATGATAGTAATCCCTATGCTTGTCATTGAAGGATTACTGCATTTGAGCCCAGGTAGTGATGTTTGTAGAATTTTGTAGAATTTTTCTACACATCAGCTAGCTCTATTACCATGTAGAATTTTTCTACAAATCAGCTAGCTCTGATACCCTGTAGAAATTTCACCATCTATAGATCAAACAGATATATGCAATGTACTAAAGCATAATACTAGATCTACTTCTACAACCAATTTAGCGGAAGCTTAATCGAACATGAGCAACATCAATAATAATACATATAACTGATATGGAGAAATCAAACACACATAACACAGAAGATTTAACTAGGGGAAAGCACCAACCTAAAACCCCATCTCTGTATTATCATACAAGTGGAAATATAGTCCGGATTACACAAAGCCTTAGCTCAAAAGCTATCCAGCTCTCAATACAATCCCTCTGCTACTCATAGACAGCCAAAGGCTTCTCACAAACCTTCCCCTCTGCCCTCCAAGCCTCCTATTTCTATGCATAGTTTTTCCTGGGTCCTCCAGTTGCAGCCTATGTGATTCTCACCTCACACACAACACTGACCTCTGAAATAACTACACAAACCTAAAGGAGATAAATCTTCATCATGGATGAGCTTCCTTTATAGGAAAAATATTTATCCAACTGATAGTACATTGTCCCTTCTCTGATCTCAGCTGGGTCTCTGATAGAACTGACATGCATTAGTTATCTATGAGTGAATACATAGTTATTTGAAAATAATAGTTGTCACATGCATGCAAGCATCAACAAACTATATCTCATTAATTTAAAAACTTGTTAAATTAATCTAACTGAACTTGGCTAAGTTAAACTAAGTCAACCGATCCTCTCAATATATAACTCATCCTTAATTCCTCAACCAGTGGAGCAAATCAAGGACACATTCTCCATTTAGTGGAGAAATAATTGCATGTTCTCACAAAGACTTCAAGTTTGCTTTTCCATAACTAATTAACTCATGGAGATTAATTAATTAATATTTTAAACTTCTGTTAAGACTAAATTCATTTATACTTCCTATACTTAGACCAGGGACTGCTAAAAATAGGAAGGGACCCAGAAATGCTATTTTTAGAAGATGTTATTTTTAGCAGTTTCACCTCTCACACAAGGTGGCCAATGACCTCACTGGCCAAACTGTCATTTTTAGACATGCTATTTTTAGCACATTCTAAATTTAGCATTTCTTGTTGCACATTTTTCAACACTCCCTCTCAACAAGAAAGGCTTCCTCTCGAACCTGATCCTGTACCTTTGGAATGTTTTACATGCAACACATCTACCCGGTCCACTTGCTCCAACAACACTTGGAACAAAAACACTCCCAACTGACCACTCTGTTGGGCTAGGAACATACTTTGATGTTGAAGCTTTACCTGCTGCTGACAAGTGCTCCCTCTCTAACCTCTATGCTATTGCAACATCTCCATGCATCTCACACCATTGCACACCTCTCTGTGCCACCTAGCATTGTGCAAAACACTTGTACCTCTCGCATTGCTGTAGCCTGCTAGCTATGTGTTGTCCTGGGATTCCCTGCACTATGCTCTCTCTGCTGCTCCATCCGCATCTATCTCTACCCAATCAGTCAGTTCCTGCTACTCCACATCGGGGCTCCCGTAGCAAGGTCTCATCCAAGAGGTTGAGTATCTCAAGGATCCTGCCTCTCCTCCTTGGGATGATCACTCTACATCGCCCCACCTCCTACCTAGAATTATGGCTTTATGTGATCCCTCTGCCCACCTAGCTGGAATTTTCCCCCTTCTAGAGGTCTCTGCATGAGTAGATGTCTCTACTCAATCTCCTCTTAGCTTCCCTTGTTGTGGCTACTCCACAACATCCTAAAGCTGCTACACCAATCATGGCTCCTCCACAATCGTCTGAGACTTCTTCTGGCGCTGCATGTTGAGAGGTAATATACTCTCCCTCTCAACCACCAAGTCTCTAACCTTTGCTTTGCTCCTCAAGGCTTTGCATGCATCTTGTGCTCAAGTGAATGCAGGTTATTGGCTAGCAAACCAATCTATTTCCACTTTCCCTCCGTGACGAAATTTTCTAGAAAAAGAGCTGATTTTAAATCAGCAATATCTCCCTCATCCGAACTTCAATTCAACTGGTTTTTTTTTTTTTTTTTGGGTATTTCCGTAAGGAATCCAAATATTCTATTTGTTTCTGAAAATTTTATACATAAATTTTCAGATCTTCTTTGCAAACTCTCGGCCCAAAACTCAAAATTTTGAAATCTCCTCTCAGTATATTGTTCTTCCTTGATCACCTTTGCTCTGATACCATGTAGAATTTTTCTACAAATCAGCTAGCTCTGATACAATGTAGAAATTTTACCACCTGTAGATCAAACTGATATATGCAATGTACTAAAGCATAATACTATATCTACTTCTACAACCAATTCAGCAGAAGCTTAATCGAACATGAGCAACATCAATAAGAACACATATAACTGATATGGAGAAATCAAACACAAATAACACAGAAGATATAACTAGGGGAAAGCACTAGCCTAAAACCCCATCTCTGTATTATCATACAAGTGGAAATATAGTTCGGATTACACAAAGCCTTAGCTCAGAAGCTATCCAGCTCTCAGTACAATCCCTCTGCTACTCATATACAGTCAAAGGCTTCTCACAAACCTTCTCCTCTACCGTCCAAGCCTCCTATTTCTATGCACAGTTTTTCCTGGGTCCTCCAGTTGCAACCTGTGTGATTCTCACCTCACACATAACACTGACCTCTGAAATAACTGCACAATCCTGAAGGAGATAAATCCTCATCATGGATGAGCTTCCTTTATAGGAAAAATATTCATCCAAATGATATTCATCCAAATGATAGTACACTATCCCTTCTCTAATCTCAACTGGGTCTCTGACAGAACTGACATACATCAGTTATCCATGAGTGAATACACAGTTATTTGAAAATAATAGTTGTCACATGCATGCAAGCATCAACAAACTATATCTCATTAATTTAACAACTTGTTAAATTAATCGAACTAAACTTGACTAAGTTAAACTAAGTCAACTGATCCTCTCAATATAGAACTCATCCTTAATTCCTCAATCAGTGGAGCAAATCAAGGACACAATCCCCAATTAGTGGAGAAATAATTGCATGTTCTCACAAAGACTTCAAGTTTACTTTTCCATAACTAATTAACTCATGGAGATTAATTAATTAATATTTTAAATTGTTGTTAAGACCAAATTCGTTTTTACTTCCTATAGTTAGACCAGGGACTGCTAAAAATAGGAAGGGACCCAGAAATGCTATTTTTAGAAGTTTCACCTCTCACCTAAGGTGGCCAATGACCTCATTGGCCAAACTGCCATTTTTAGCACATTCTAAATTTAGCATTTCTTGTTGCACATTTTTCAACAATGTTCTCCCCAGGGAAACCCATGAACTAGCGCAAGGATGCATCCTTAAGGGTGGATGGGAACAACTTCAACTTCTGGTCATCAGAGGTATAATCATAAGTTCTGCAGGTGACAACAAATTCAAACAAGAAGGTATCAAGGTCTTCTAAGGTTAAGCCATGGAAGTGAGGAAGGGAAAAGGGGCTTATGTTTATCATCCTAGAATCTCAATTAGTATCTCTAATGGGAAAAACACATTCATTTATGTTTTCAGCCTTGTTGTAAGTGTGTGGAAGGGTTTCTTCTTCTTCTTCCCCAATAGGCTCTTCAAAGATATATGGTTGTTCGCCTAATGGGTCCTCTAGCTCCCCTATAATTATAGAGGGAAGCTAACAACCACTAAAGAAGAGGGAATGTTGAATGTCTAATGGTGTGGGGGTATTTGGAAAAAAATTCCCTAAATTATCTATACTCCTATGAGGCATGAAATAAATTTTCTCTTTTGTTTTAGGTCATTTTCGAAATCACTTACAAAACATAAAGAAATCAGAAATTGCAACTATTTACTGAATGCAAAACAGAAAGAAGAAGAAATTACAATTATCTACTGAATGCAAAATACAAAGAAAAGCAGAAGTTATATATACCTAGCCACCTCCCTGACAACGACCCCAAAAAGTGATGAGCCTCAGTATTGCAGCAAGGATGTTGCAACTCCTAGGGCTACCAACTTTACTTTATCAACCCGGGGTTTCGTACAAACTCTGAGGTGACAATGTTATATGCACAACAGATGCAACATTCTACTCATGTCACTTATGAACTAGGGCGAGATACCACTAGGGTTTTAAACTAGTCTTCTATTGAATAGAAGGAGTCTTACTACTAACAGTGAATGTAAATCTAGTTCTAATACAAGAAAGTAAATGCTTGTCTATTTAGGAAATGAAAGTTACTAAATGGAAAATACCATGAATCATCTAGCTAGGAAATGACACAAATTACTTGTAGAAAAGAACTAAGCTAACCTTGCATTTTATCATCTATATATTTGAACTAATTGGACATTGGAAGTTTTTTTATCATCTTATGATTCACATATGCATGCACTAACTATCTCATGTTGAATTTGCAGAAAAAGAGTCTTTTAATTTCTAAATTTAGAAATGTAAATGTTATGTTATGTTATTTGGTCATGCAGGGGGGAAGAGGCACGGGAAAGATGGTCTCAGGTGGCACTTATAGGCATGGAATCCAATATGAGGGCCTAATCTATACTCAGAAGAGAATTTCTGATCAAAACAAGGTCAAACAAGCTACTACAGGAGATCTTGTAGCTGCTACAGGAACTGTTACAGGATGTCCTAGTTTGCTACAGGATGTCCTGGTTTTCTACAGGAAATTAGCTGAAAGCTTTAGGAGAGTAAAAATAGTGGAATAAGGTGATGGAGAGATGTATGATAGTGAGAGAAGGTGTAAGGAAGGTGCACATTACCCAAAGCTAAGCCCAACACTCCAGGGAAGTTGGATTTGCCCAAGGTGGCTATTCATGGTGGCTGCAAAATCAAGATTCAAACTATGGGCTGGTATGTCATGGTAGAAGGTGGAGAAGGCTTAGGTGAAGCTGGTTGGATGAGTTCCTCCCTTTAGATCAACAATCCCTGCAAAAAAAAAAAAAAAAAAAATCCTCTTCATCTATGCATCACTACATATCAACATAGAAAAGATGATTTGAATTTTGAGAAAGTTGATCTATCTATTGCTAATGGCTAGATCTATGGAATGGAATTCCTTCTAAGATATGGAAAACTTAACAAACAAAATAAAAATTACATGTGCTTCCAAGAAATCATAAACAATGATATATTTAAGCATGGAACCTAATCTATGTAATGACCAAAAGACAAACTCTATTTTTGGGGTTGTTAGTGTGGGGCCCTCTTATCATGATCCCACAAGGGAGATGAGGAAGAGGCCTTGTCACAAGATTTTCTTAAATACTTTCCTTCACTACTTCACCACTGATCTACTTATTAAACTAATGGAAACAAGATTAAGCAATAATTCAAATACTTGTTAAGATAAACAAAACATAAATAATTTTAGCAGCTAACTAGCATCTTAATCTAAGAATACATATACAAAAAGAGGAACTTCTGCTGCTAGGGTTGGGCCCTAACCTAAGAGCTTCAACCCCCTAAGTCAATTCAATGCTAGATCAAGGCCAAAATTCCCATTATTATCAAAATGTCAAATACAACATAGAAAATAACAGTCACAATGTTTCAACTCAAATTTCCTCTAAGCTACATCAAAAAATTTAATCCTAATGAGTCCCTTGGCTCTCTTATTTATACAAAATGAAGCTACCAACAACTTCCTAAAAAATAGGGAGACTTGGATCCCTAACTCGAGAATAACTTTTCTTTGAATGTCACTAGCTTGGCTACCCATGAACTCGGCTTGCTTGGCTGCTAGTAACTTTGAGCTAATGATATATGGTGGAGGAATCTTCGAATGATTTGAGGAGTAAAGGAGGGATACGAATCTCCTAAAATCTCTCTTGCTTCCCCAGCTCGAGTTCCTGCACTTAAGTCAACTCAAAACTGCTAAAATTCCTGCATTCAGTACATATTAGGCCACATGACATAACAACTCACCTTTACCCTTCTCACTAAGAAAAATATAACAAAATATATAAATAAATGTGAGAAAAGTCAATTTTAATAAGCTAGAGAGTGACATTGTGACCCATATAGTTTACCTATTAATGAGCCTCATCAATGCTCTTGTTGTGCATTTCATTGGTACAACACTTTTAGATGACTAAGTTGATCCGACAGAAGAAAAGGAAGAGAATGTTGTTGTGAAGAAACTGTGAGTGTCAAACATACAATGAATACATTTAGTTACATTTATGCATCTGAAAAGAAGAATGCCAAAGAAAAACCACTGAGTGAGTCCCTAACCCAAAAACATAACAATTGATACGAGTTAAGAAGCTAAGGGATGGTATCCAAGCTAGAGTTGATGAGGCATAAATTGAAATAAAATTTCCTAAGAAATATAGCATCGCCTGTCAACTCATCCTAGAACACTTAGAACAAGCCTAGAAATGTGGATACAACAAAAAATGCTTCCACAAACAAAAAAATCAATCCCATCATTTTGGAAGTAGTAAACCAAGTTACTCTTCCAAACACTTCGGAAATGTCTCCCACACTAGATTATAACATAGTTGATGACATGAAGAAATCTCATGTAAATATCTCACTCTTTGAACTGATAAAAATCATGAGCTAGCAAAAACTGCTTGTCTGTGCACTTGAATAGTCTGTGTCAGGTAACGATCCTTCTTCACAAAATCCATATGGTAAGTCCTCTAGTTCCATGGAATCTATACTTAATGATTTAACATTAGATGCAAATACACTCTACCCTCCATTTTTGTTAACCTTTGGAATTATTAATTATAATGTGAAAAATTGCTTAGTCGATTCTGATGCATCTGTAAAGGTAATGCCTTTATTTGTAGCAAAGAAAATTAGTGTAAAATGGGATAAGGCAGATGCCAATATCATTCAGTTGGACATGACTGTTGTCCATGCTATAGGTGAACTCAGAAATGTTCTTATTTTCTTATCATCCAATCATTGAGTTCACTAATGCATAAATATATTAATTGTGGGCATCCCAGAAGCATACGGTGTATTGTTGAGTAGAGACTGGTCCAACAAAATACAAGGGTATTTTTCTATGGAATGATCACATTTGTGGCTTTCATATAAGGGTAGAAATAATCAAATCCGGGTAAAATCAGAGCCTTACATGAAACATACTGTCACTCACTTCCAGGGAAAATGAGCCAGTTGCCTTTGTGGATCTTATCTTTGTGAATTTATTTTTAGAGACCGACTTGGGGTGCTACCTTGCTCTTCCATCCCCAGGCACACCTGACACACAGTTGGAACTCCTTCCTAGTCCAACTAGCGAAAATGACATTTGTACAATAAGTAGTAATAGTAGTAGTAGTACTAGTGTAGTGCATAGTCCTTGTACATATGATTTGTATTTTGATGATTTGAAGATGTAGGAGGGCTCTACAGCTGGTTGTGTTTTAGTAGACCCAAGAAAAATAAAACTATGATCTCAATATGCTTTGAATTCAAGTTCATGAATAACACCACAGAATACGAGGCACTCATCTTGGGCTTTCAAAGGGCCATCAACCTCAATGCTAGAATTCTAAAAGTAGTAGGTGACTCATAAACTGGCATATCAGGTACGTGATCCCATACACTATGTGTCACCTCATCTAAAACGTTATCAACAAGAGGTATGCTGCTTGATTTCTCATTTCCAAGCATTCAATATTGTTTTTGTTCATAGGATGTGTAACGCAATTGTGGATGCATTAGCAAATACTACTGCCAGGTTATCATCGCTTAGGGACAGTTTTTCTATAGAAATTCTTTATAAACCATCTAGACCTGACAATATTACAAATTTATGCATTTTCAATGATGAAAAATAGATACTGCACTTTATGGTGAACATTGATGTATTCAAGGATAGAGATATCGATGAAGAAGAGCATGAGAAAGAGTTATAGGATGTAGCTTGTGCAAACAAGGAAAATTCCATGCCAAAAGGTTTGATATTATTGGAAAAGTTGTATAACTTGCATAACCTCTTACGAGGGCTAGTCAATGAAAAAACCCATAGTTCAATGCTGTCACATGAAAAAATAAATCTTGGAACAAAAAAGATTCGAATTTTTTCAATCTCGGTACTTGCTTCACACCAGAGGAGTGGAAAGAATTCATCTGCTTATTCAAGCAATACCGAGATTTTTTTGCATGGATGTATGATGAGCTCAAAACTTATGACATACGAATAATCTAGCACGTGATTCTTATTAAAGAAGGGGCCAAGCCTTTCCAACAAAAGTTGTGAAAGGTACATTTAACACTTGAGCCTGTGATTCAAAAGGAGTTAAGGAAGATGTTGGATGATCATATCATATATAAAGTGTGACATTCAACCTAGGTATCAAATCTAGTGCCAGTAAGAAAGAACTCTAAGAAATCCATTTGTGTGTTGATTTCTGAAACTTAAGTCATGTCTCGAGAAAAGATAACTACCCTTTGTTGTATATGGAACAAATACTTCATACACTATCGGGGTTAGAGATGTTTTCTTTGCTATATGGGTATTTCGATTACAACTAGGTTATGTTTTTACAGCTTGATAGAGTTAATACAACATTTCGCATGAAGTGCGGTACGCTAGAATTCATAAGAATGTCATTTGGGCTAGTAAATGTCAGTGCAACATTCCAACTTGTAATGAGTATCACATTTCACAGATTGATCAGGAAGAGCATAGTGGTCTATTTGAACGATGTTATGGTGTTCTCCAAGGAAATATTTGACCACCTATGACATTTGAATAAAATTTTCGAGCAATGTCAGAAATACGAGATATCTGTTAATCCCAAGAAGAATATTTTTGCAGTGTCCAAGGGTAATCTCTTGGGCCATATTATCATGAAGAGTGGGATTAGGGTATACCTAAAAAGGGTCAAAGATATAACACAAATTCCCTTCCTGGTAAACAAGAAAGCTATGTAGTCCTACATGGGAAAGATAAAAAAATTTTGTAAATTCATCTCTGATTATGCTCATATTGTGAAACCCATGCAGGAGATGGTAAGGAAGTATGTGATATATATAAGTGGGATAAGAGGGAAAAGGATGTGTTTTCCCATATCAAACAAGCTATCACAGACACACCTGCTTTGTACGACCCATATTTTAACAAATATTTTATACTCTACGCTTTCGCTTCTGATACTTCTGTCATCGTTGTGATTACACAAAAGGATGATCATAATAATGAGAGGCCAATATATTTCATGAATGTCAGCCTTTAAGGACCCAAATTTAACTACCCCACCATTGACAAGAAACCTTATGTAGTCTACAAGGTTGTGAAGCACTTCTGGCCTTATCTCTTGAAAAATCATTGTATTATCTTTGTGACGCACCCAATAATTAGATCACTATTTGTTCAACAAGTGCTGGGTGAAAGAAGAGAGAAATGGATGACTAGTTTGAGGGAGTATGACTTAGAGTTCAAGCCAATTCACACAATCAAGGGCCATGGTCTTTGTCATCTAGAAGTGAAAGAAGTAGATATAAAATAAGAAGATCCATTTCGATTGGATCATGAAATCAAAATGTATAATGTTGAGCGAGTTCCCCCCACTATCATTGAAACTATTGGTACGCGGATGTGCACCAATATCTTGAGCATGACACCTTTCCCTCTCACCTATCTACACAATAAAAGAGGGCACTTAGGCTTTAATCATTATCTTACTAGTTGGTGCATGGGGTGTGTTAGAGTCCTATAATAAGAATCAGTGGTATTGGTCTCTCACTATTCATTTTAATCAATTTAGCCTATGAATCGCTAGGTGTCATAGCCTAAATATTTAATTGTCCAAGATGGCATTCATTCTTTGAAGTCTTGTGGTAAAATCCAAAGTTGGGAGGTATTTTTGTTTGTAATGTTTGGCATAGATGATCTTGCAGGTGAAATAATTAGATGGAGCTCAAAATTAGCTTTTCAATGGTATGTGGAGCTCCCCAAATGGACTACAGAGTCAAAAGTCAAAATAGATTGAAGTTTACTCTTCAAAACCCACAAAATAAAGGAAAATGCCTAAGGAGGGTCCCAAATCCCACATATTAAAGGTTTGGAAGGAAAAAACATTGCAAGTCAGAGAAAAATGCCCATTTACGATCATTGATATCGCAAATTGACAATCATAGGTTCCAAATATTGCAGTTCAAAGGTGTATGGCATATCGACGAGTCTTGTATGTCGCATATCGACAATCAGAAATCTTGCATCCTACAGTTTGGAGGTGGTGCAATGCGATATGCGTTATAAGTTTCGAGGATAGGCCTCTAGTGTTAAAGTGTCCGGAGGGCCAAAAACAAAATAACAAAGTAAATCCATTGCAAAACAGGGCAGGTCGTGCCTTTTCTCTGTCCTCCCAAAGGGACACATGGCAGTCAATGATTGGATCTAATAAGGGCCAAGTGGAGGATGATGTCAACAATTAAATGGTCATACGATGGGCACATGGCAGGTGGATTCGACATTTTCAAGGGTCAGAAGGGGTCAAAAATGGGTGACATGTATCACCATTCATAGGTTGACATGTGGCAGTGACATGGCAGTGATGACATCAGCAATCACATATCAACGATCAGAGGTTGAGGCTTGTTATGCATTGGAATGAAACCTCTGATTGAAATCCTCTGGGAGAAGGGCTCCAATAAGAGGGCTAAACATGAGCACATGAAGAGTCACTGGACCAAGGCCCACATACAAAAGGTGATCGACAATCACAATCAACGAAATGTAATGTGTGCACCGAATGAAACCACTGATTGGAATTGCCAAGAGAGGAGCTTCGATGTGGGGGCTAGCCCATGGTTATAAAGAGTTCAGAGAGCAAGTAGATATCACCACAAGGAGCAGGCCCAGGCACATATATATATGTGGTCCCATGTCATGTGTGATGGAACCATTATAACACGGTATTCTAAAGAATCAACCCCTTTTTCCACCAAGTCCCAAAGTCTTATTTTAAAGGAGCATTAATGCAGTTTTCAAAGAATTATCCCCCTGTCCCAAGCTAAAAGGGCTTAACCCCAGAGGAATAAGAATATAGTCCCAACATATAATCCGCAATATTTTTATTGTCTAGACTGATCGGAATTCACATGATAAGGAGAAGGGGGATGAACGAAAGGCATTAGGAAGATTTTTAGTAGGATTTTTGGCATCACAACATGCGGTGTGGAATTTTCTAGAGGACTACAAGTAGATGAGAATGAAGATGATTTTATTAAGTTAATTATATCTCTATAATTAACCTGAATCTTGTTGTTTCTATTAGAAATGATCAAACACACCTTTTGATCACTTAGTGGATGTAATGAAATGTATTTGGCCCTTGGCTAAAGTAGTATTTAAAGTTAAATTTATAATGTAATAGGGGATGATGGAGAATTGTTGAGAGGAAGAAGACCACTGTAAAATTATTTTTAATAAAATATTAGGTTGAGATTGTGATATCATTATCAGATATTCCCGTGGTGTGTGGTCTTAAGTCTGTGTTTTCCTTTGTATTAAATTAATATATATTTATGAAACTATTTTCTTGAATTCATCCTTAGATTCTCAGGATAATAGTGGATCTTATACATGATAGAATTCTTTATTTCACTATCATGTTTCTTCTAAATATTTGGCCATTAGTTTTGTAACAAAATTCATAACCATATGCTTTGTCATGTTTGACTGAATATTTTTGTGTTTCATTTATTATTCGCTATACTACAACCGACAGATGAGTTGGAGTGTGCACCTACCTTGCCTCTGTTAGCTAAATGGCTCATGCATGCCCTGATGTTCTATAACTTTATATTCCAGTGGCCCTCTCTCCCAACAATTTTCATTCAACTTTATATCATCTACCCCTAAGCTTAATAACTAGTCTAAAATCCATATCCTATCAATATTTTGATTGATATTTGATCCATTGAGAGAACCCTCTCCAAGGTTAGGGGGAATTGGACCTTAACCTACAAGTGGCTTGTGGTTACCTCTGGGATTCCTTTCTTAAGCCTTAAGGGATTTACAAAGTGCTAACATTTTTGGCAACATTGCTGGGGAACAACTGAAATTTAATCTTCTCCAGGAAAGATTATCAAAGTTGAATTTCTGATTGTTGATGGGGGACGATAGTTAGACACGGAGAGGTTGAATAATTGACCTGGAAACTCTGAAATTCAAAGGATCCCTAAGATCAAATGCTCACAATGTCTTAATTGGTTAAAGGCCGATAATTTGCAGAATTATTGGTGATTGTTTTGAAAATGGGTTCTGTAGAAATGAATACCAGGTATGCTCCTATGGATAAATGTTGTATTCCTAATTTTCCTAATCATATGCCTATTTTTAATTGGTTAGCCTATCTCCCAATATTCAAAGATGGAAAGGGAGAAGATGTTTCTCTGCATTTAATTAAATTGCACATGCATGTACGTAGACATGAAGTTCATTTTCATGAGGATTCATTGATGAAAATGTTCATGGAAACCTTAGAGGATAAAGTCAGATCATGGTATGAAGGTTTTCTAGCTACAGATATATGTTCTCTTATGGATTATTATTTAGCATTTTTTACAAATTTTAAACAGACTTATCCTTCTATAGTGTTGATAGAAATATTTTGTGGAAAACTAGATGATTTGTTTCAGCTCATGGGAATTTACATGTATGATCAAGATGTAATGATAGATGAAATTGAAAAAGCCTTGCTTGAGTTTTCTTTTCCTCGGGAAGAAAAGAAGATGTTTGTTACCCATATATTATTGAAGATTCCCAATAGGTAACATTTTTTGCAGTTGAAGATGAAACTGATTAGACAAAGATTAATGAATAAATTCAATACACCAAGCTAGATCAAGAAGAGGAGAACAATGAAATATAAGGGGTTGTTTTATAGCATCTTGCACTTGAAGATCTGCCCCTAGGTTTAGAAATTGAATAATCTGCTGAAGAAGAGAAATTTGTCCTAGATCGTATAGATGTGCATATTAATGTTGTGGATTTGGTTGCCTCAGTTGAAGAAAACAAATTTGATGAACAAAGTGCTCAAGTGGAGGTAACTAGTTATGTTTTTAAGGATTCTTTTGCTGGTCTCCTGGAGCCTGAAAAAGAAGAGTTTTGTTATCCCATGGCTAGTATGTTGCAGGAGTTATGGGAGATTTCACTCTTTAATAATGTTGGGTTTCAAGATCAGTTGAATTCTGGGTTGCCACTATTTTCCTTATTCTGCCTTCTCATGGGAACTATGAGCAAAACTCAATCAAGTATTCATTTGCCTCACTGGTTACATTGGGAGGAGGAGATCACCTAGTGTATATATTCTCAGTAGTAGCAAACAAATCTCATTGAGGTTTGATCATGTTAAATACATATATGGTGGAGGCAATATGAAAGATAAAAATTAGATTACTTTTCTTATTCACAATGATACATATTTATAATACATAGGAATGACCCTTGGTTTCATATTCCAAGTGCTCCCTTGGACTCCCTTTTGTTGTTTAACTTCCACACCAACCCTTAGAGGATTAGGTGTCCAACATTCCCCCCCTTAATCCGAAGGGTTATGTATGTGTCCAAGAAGAGAGATGTAACGCACGGCAACACTAGGCTGAATGTGCTCTCTGAAATGTTGGTGTAAAGAGAGGCAGTTTAAGGATGACCACCAACACTGGAACGCTTAGTGCAGTTCTTGAAACTCTTGCATGTCTAGCAAGAAGCTGAGGTACTCTTCTAGAGGAAGTGATCCTAATGTTTTCAAGAGGGAAACCCTCAACCTTAAAAGGGAGGTCTCACCCCACATAAAAAGGGAGAACCCCAACCTGAAAGGGGAGGTCTCAACCTGTGATGGTTTAAGGATGACCAACAACTCTAGAATGATTAATGCAATTCCTAGAACTCTTCCAAAAATAGCAAGAAGCTAAAGGCTTTTGCTAGAGGAAGTGTCCCCAATTATTTAAAGAAGCATCACCAACTGAAGGCATGCTTAGGGGCATCTTTGTCTCTGGCTACAACTCTGAATCTAGTATGGAAGGTTGTGGCTCAGGCTCACTTGATGTGGCTTTAAAGCTTGTAGATGACCATCACTTCCCCTTGTCAAATAAAAGGTGAGATGATGGAGAAAACTCAACTGCAAGATTGTTCAATACTCTAGAACAAGTTCTAGCATATGATTGAAATATCTTCTTGGTTGTTGAAGCCCATTACCAAGAAGCGATCCATCCAAGATGAATCTTTGTTCTTGCAGGAGACTTGTTTTTGAAGCATATGTTTGAATAATGAATGGTTTTATGACAATGCTTACATGGATGAAGATCAAAGAAAGGATCTTTCATATGGCCAAATTGGTCACAATGTTGGCATTTAACAACTTTTGGCTGCGAATGTGGAGGAGGACCAGAATCTAAAATAGCTGAAGGTGAATTGTCATGAGGAGCAGGTGAAGATGAATCATCCTAAAGAAATCCAACACTTTGAAATTGGATTGGCTTTGAGTAGTCTAGAATATGAAAGGACATCTCCTTATCATATCCAAGACTTGTTCTGTGCTTGTTATGGACAAGCTCTTCCCAAGGTCTGATGACCGACTTGGGAAGTGTAGACTAAATTTCTGCATCTGCATGTAACTCTTCTCTTAAACTAGGCACAGAATCTGAATCAATATAATGATGCTTATGTTGTTGTAGCTCTTCTTGTTGTAGCTTTGTCTCAAGCTGTAAAAACTCAATATTCTCCTATGCATTTTGCAAAAAAGTTCTAATATCAAATATGGTATATTTGTTGATTTTAACTCTATCATGAACTATGGAGTGCATTAAAGTATTTAGCAACTCTAATACTTCACCAATTTTATCCATTTTCCAAACTAGTGAAGTGTGTTGAATTGTGTTGTTGAAGTTTATTCCCTTCTTCAATTAACTAGAAGAATTAGAAACATGGACCATTGGTGTCCAAAATTTGTTGCATTCACCTATCTTTAACAACATTTATAGAATTCACACACTGAATAAAATGGAGCGGTTACTGCCACAAAATATCTTGAAATGGAGAAACCAACAAGACTTAAATGATGCACATTATAGTATATCTATATATATATATATATATAGATATATATATATAGATATATAGATAGATAGATAGATAGATAGATAAGCTTCAACCAAAACCCACAATTCAAATTTTTCAAGTTCAATGACTCTATATACACCAGAGATCATACTCAACTCAAGGTATATGAATGACCATGAAATTTTATATGATATGTTGATGAATATTTCTATAATACAACATAAACTATTTTAGCTTTACCTATTTTGAATTTCAACTTCCATATAGACATGTCTTGTACAATTCTTTTGTATGACATTCTCTAATGATACAAACTACCGTTGAATTTAAGCCATCTTCAATTCATAACTCAATCAACCCACAACATAAATAGAGCAAAGAACAATAATCTGAGAAAGCCATAGGAATGCTAACCGACTCAAAATAAAGCTAAGCTTCCAAACTCAACTGACAAGTGAGCTCCCTGCAACTCAACTATTTGATTCCTTGTCCTGATGGTTTGTGAATATCATAGGCGATAACCTTGATGCTATTATATTTGGATTATTTGCTGTTGGAGAGGCATCATGTGCATTTGTTCATGGTGTTAATTGACTTGGTGCGAACTCCCTTCTTGATATTGTAGTGTTCAGTCAAGCTTGCACCAACAACGTTGCTGACCTATACAAACCTATGCTGGAGAAAGGACAATTTCTTGGATGGATAAATTAAGGAATGCAAATGGTAGCTTGCTTAAATCAAATATATGTATTAACATGTAGAGAGTGATGCATAACAATGCGGTTGTCTTTCGTACTCAAGAAACTTTGGAGGAAGGATGTACCCCAGTCGATGAAACTTGGAAGAGCTTTGGTGATGTCAAAGTAACTGACAAAAGTCTGATATGGAATTCAGATTTAATTGAGACAATTGAACTCAAAAAATTCTAATAAATGCTTCAATTACAATGCACACAATAGAGGCTAGGAAAGACTTTATTAAATACATCCAGGTTTTCAAAAATCACGGAGTCACAATAGGAGCATCAATGAGTCATTCTCACAATCAGATCATTGGCCTTCCCATTGTCCCAACTAATGTGGAATGCAAGCTTAATAATGCAAGGGATTACTTTACCAGGACAAGAAAATGCAACCTCTGTGAGTGTTTTAGAAGGGAGATACAATCTAGGTGCCAATTTATAGAAGAATCCACACATTTCATTGCATTTTTTCCTTATGCAGCTTCACTTTCCTTTGAGACATGGATCGCTCCCAAAGAACACGCTTCTCATTACCAGGATATAAAAGACGAACATTCAATGGATCTAAAATATATATTGAAGCATATTCTGTAGAAGTTGGATCACCAATTGGCAAATCCACCATATAATTACATGATTCACTCCTCACCTCTTAGTGAGACATACAAGTGGTCATACTATCATTGGTTCATACAGCTTGTGCCTCAACTAAATCGAATACCAAGGATCTTGTTATCATTCACACAACACCTCGATGTAGCATCTCCACGCTCGTAGGGAGGGAGAGGTATATGCAGCACAACACACGACGTGATGAAAATGACCAAGGGAGGCCACAATACACTACCAATTCAAACAATACTTAGTAGGTTATGAAGGCTGAATTTGCAAATAGATAATCAATGAATGGTCACAATAGATCCACCTCAATGGTCAAGAGTTGGTAGTGCTAGAGTCAATCCAAAATAAGAAAATTAAGTTTGAGCCGATTACTCAACACACATAGTAATTGCAATTAAAAAACTTATATTTCTTCGAAGGGTTGCCTACCAATGAACATGTAAAGAACACTCAACAATATAAACCTTCATTTACTGCAGGTTCCACAAGTAGACTTTCACAGCCAATGCAATTAATAGCTCTAGTCAACTTGGCAAAAACTCTATTCAAATATCAATGTGCACACATGACTAGAGTAACGGGCGCGTAGAAATCAAATGAAATACTGAGAGTGTGAGAGTGTGGCATTATGTATACTATGCCATTCGATGACAAGTTAGAGGTGTGTTCTTACCAGGGAAGAGATGGTATTTTTGAGCAAGAAGGACCGTTTTTTTCTTGCTCTTTTTCCTTATGCCACGGGCAAACGAAAATGGTGTTTTTAGAAGGTAGGTTGAGAATGCAACAGATAGCTCTGAGAGAAAGTCAGGGTTGGTAGAGTAATGCCTCAGTTAGTTATATTTTCTCTGCATTCTTATTGTAGGTATGCAGGCGAAAAAGGAATGGAAGGGTTGAGAAATGTTAAATCTATCCTGACAAATACTCAGAAAGACACAAACCTATAAACTTCATTGAGACAAAGCATAGATTTACACAAGCCACAACAACAAGTGGCTCACACAAGATTGAACGAGTGATGAACGTACAAGCTCCGATACCATGTTAAATACATACATGGCTGAGGCAATATGAAAGATAAACATTAGATTACTTTTCTTATTCACAATGATACATATTTATAATACATAGGAATGACCCTTGGTTTCATATTCCAAGTGGTCCCTTGGACTCCCTTTGGTTGTTTAGCTTCCACACCAACCCTTAGAGGTTTATGTGTCCAACAGATCCCAAGGAGAAGGCCCTAAGACTTTAGCGATGTGCTATCATATTTTCTTATTTCTTTTAAAGTTTAAAACTATGTAAGTTTGTCTGTCAGTTTGTAGTTTTGACTCCATTGCCCGATGGTTAGGCCACTAGTCTATTTTTTTTTCTTGGCACCTCATTGTGAGGCTATCATCCCCATTGGAGATGATTTTAGATCCCTATAATAGGAATTATTTTTCTTTATCTCTCACTCTTCATTTTGGTCAATTTAGCTTATGAATTACTATGTGTAATAGCCTAAATATTTACTTGTCAAAGATGGCATTCAGTCTGAAATCATCAGATGGAGCTCATAATTATCTTTACTTGTCAAAGATGTCATGTAGGTGAAATCATCGAATGGAGCTCAAAATTACCTTTCCGATGGTATGTGGAGCTCCCCAAATGGACCCTAGAGTCAAAAGTTAGAGTAGATTGAAGTTTCCTCTTCAAAACCCACAAAATAAAGGAAAATGATTAAGGATGGTCCCAAATCCTGTATATCAGAGATTCGTAAGGAGAAAATAATTCAAGTCATAGAAAAACATTGATTCACGATCGCCGATATCGCAAAACGGCGATCGGACATTCCAAATCCCACAGTTCGGAGGTGTATGGCATATCAGGGATTCTTGTATGTCGCATATCGACAATCAGAGATCCCACATCCCGTAGTTTGGAGGTAGCACAGTGTGATATATGATAAAAGTGTTAGGGACAAGCCTCTAGTGCTAACGTGTTGGGAGAGCTAAAAACAAAATAAAATAAGGAAATTCATCACAGAATAGGATAGGTCGGACCTTTTATCTCTCCTCCCAAAGGGACAAGTGGTATTCAGCGATTGCATCTGATAAGAGCCACATGGAGGATGATGTCAAAAATGACATGGTCACATGGTGGAAATGTTACAGATGGATTTGACATTTTCAAGGGTTAGGAGGGGCAAAAAAATGTGTGACACATGTCACCACTCAGAAGATGACATGTGGCAGTGATGTGGCAATGATGACGTTAGCAATCGCATATTGGCAATCGGAGGTTGAGGCTTGTTGTGCATTAGTGTCAAACCTCCAATTGAAAATCCTCCAGGAGAGGGCCTTTGATAAGAGGGTTGAATGTGGGCACATGAATAATCACAAGACTAAGGGCCACAAGTAAAAGGTGACCGACGATCGTAATCGGCGAAATTTAATGTGTGCAGCAAATGAAACACCGATTGGAATTGCCGGGAGAGGAGATTTGATGTGGGGGATAGCCTATGGTTATAAAGAGTTTAAAGAGCCAGGAGCTATTAGCACAAGGCACAGACCCAGGCGCATATATATGTGGTCCCATGTCGTGTGTGATGGAACCATTGTAACACAATTTTCTAAAGAATTTATCCCCTTTTCCACCAAGATCCGAACTCTTATTTTAAAGGAGCATTAATGCAAATTTCAAAGAATCGTCCCCATGTCCCAAGCTAAAAGGGCTTAACCCAGGAGAACCAAGCATATAGTCACAGCTTATAATCCACTATATTTTTACGGTTTGGACCAATCGGAAGTCACCCGATAAGTAGAAGGGGGATGAACCAAAGGCATCAAAAGGATTTTTAGTAGGATTTTTGGTATCACAACAAACAGTGCAGGATTTTCCAGAGGACTACGGGCAGATGAGAATGAGGATGATTTTTCTAAGTTAGTTCTATATCTGTAATTAAACCAAATCTTGTTGTTTCTATTAGAAATGATCAAATGCGCCTTTTCTTCACTTAGTGGATGTAATGCAATGTATCTGGCACTTGGCCAAAGAAGTATTTAAAGGCTAAATTTATAATGTAATAGGGAATGATGGAGAATTATTGAGAGGAAGAAGACCACTATAAAATTATTTTTAATAAAATCTTAGGCTGAGATTGTACTATCATTTTCACAAATTTCTGTGGTGTGTGGTCTTAAGTCTGTGTTTTCCTTTGTGTTAAATTAATATTCGTTTTTGAAACTATTGTCTTGAATTCATCCTTAGATGCTCAGGAAAATAGTGGATCTTATACATGATAGAATTATTTATTGCTATTTCATGTTTCTTCTAAATATTTTTCCATTAGTTTTGTAACATAATTCATAACTATATCCTCTGTTACATTTGACTGAATATTTTTGTGTTTCATTCATTCTTTGCTATACTACAACCAATAGCTGACTCGGAGTGTGAAACTACCTTGCCTTTGTTATCTAGATGGCTCATGCATGCCCTGTGTAGAAAATTTGTGTAGGTTAACCTGATAATGCAATATAAATCAAAGTAGAATATTATAACCTACTTCTACTATCAATTTGTGGAAGCTTAAAGATTGAGCTAAACAATATAACCAGAAGAAGAAGAATCAATGGCACAATACACATGAAAATAATTTCGGGAAAGCCTCAGCTAAAAACCCCACACTATTGTATTATCATACATGGTGAAAATACCTGGGAATTATACAAAGCCTTAGCTCTCATAGCTAGCCAGCTCTCAGTACAATCCTCAAAGATGCTCACAGGCAATCTTGGCTTCTCTCTAACCTTCATCTCTGCCCTCCAAGCTCCTATTTCATTGCGTTGTTCCTTGTGGATGATCTCCTATTACCAAGTGGAAAACCAAACCTTTAAAATTGTGCAATCCTCAAGGATAAATCCTTGACTGCATGCATGAGTTTTCTCCATGAGAAAACACATGTAGCTAATAGTACACCATCCTTGAACATTAATCCAACTGGGTCTTTCTCATAATAGACATGCATGAGTTTCTGATAAGGGAATCTTCAGTTAACTGGAGTAGCACTAGTTGAGTGCATTAATGCATCAACTGAGTATTAATTCACTATTAGTTCCTCAAATAGTTTGGAACTAATTTAACTAGACTTAACTCAGTAAACTGAGTTAACTAATTACAACTCAAATATAACTCAATCTTATCTTCTTAATTTAAGGGATAACTCTTGCATGAATTCAGAAAGACTTCTAACTTGAATTTATCCAACTAATTAATTTAAAATACATTAATTAATTATTTCCAAGTAGCTGTTAAGACTAAATTTAATTTTAATTCACAATTTAATTCAAGGACAAATTAAATTGGAATATTCTTGTTTCCATATTTCAACACTCCCTCTCAACAAGAAAGGGATTATCTTCCACCCTGATCCTATCTCTATAGAACTCGAACTTACATTTTGACAATGCCTTTGTCGAAATGTCAGCATCTTGCTCCTCTGTCGAAATATACTAAAACATCACAGATCTGATAGATGAGTACCTTGCTACAGGAGCAAAAGTCTTGTCATAGTCAATCCCCTCGACTAGTGAAAAGCCGCGGGCAACAAATTTTACCTTATGCTTCTCCACACTACCATCAGTAGCTTGCTTTACCTTGTAAATCCAATGGGAACTCACAACTGACTTGTTCTTCGGTCTCAGAACCACGTCCCAAACACTGTTACAAACTATGGAGTCATACTCCTCCACCATAACATCAACCCAAATCGACTGTTGCCCTGCTTCCTCAAAGGAAGATGGCTTGGTATCAACACATTCCCCAGCAAGGGCCATGTATCCAGTGTACCTATTAGGTGACCTCCTTTGTCTATGCTGAGAAGATGGTGCTCCCACATTCTCTCTCACATCCTCCAACAATCTGTCAGCTTCTTTTGTGCGCTTCCATCCATCTCTGGAAGACTCTGCTTGAGTGGATGTCTCCACTCTTGAAACCTCTACATGTGGTTGCTCTGCATCAATCTAAGGCTCCTCCTCCTTAGGAACCAACAGTTTCTCCACAGCCTGTAGTTGGAGCTCCCTCTTAAGGGAAACTTGCATGGCCTTCTGCTCATCAAACTTGAGATCTCTGTGAACCATTGTCCTTCGACTGGTAGGCAAGTAGACCCGATAGTTGTGAGGTGTATCAATGTACCCCACAAATATCCCCAACTCTGTTGTTGGCTCAAGCTTCTTCCGTGCATCCTTTGTCACATGGAAATATATCGATGAGCCAAAGATCCTGAAGTGACCCACATCTAGTCTCTTACCGGAGAAAGCTTCCTCTAGTGTCTTCATCTCAAGTATGCGATGCGGGCTTCCATTCTGCAAATAGACTACTGTTTTGCATGCCTTAGCCCACAAGTGAGGTGGTAGGCCTTGGTCATGCATCATTTCCCATGTTGCCCCTACAATAGTTCTGTTCTTCCTCTCAGCCACCCGATTCTGCTGCGAGTTATGAGGTGCCATCAACTCTCGTTTAATTCCTTCCCTTGCACAGAAGTCCTTAAACTCTTGAGAGACATATTCTTCACCGTTGTCACTTCTCAAGGCCTTGATCTTCTTCCCTGACTCTTTCTTGACCAAAGCTTTGAACTCCCAAAACTTTGTGAAAGTTTGGTCCTTCTTTTGCATGAGATAAATCTAGCATTTACGAGAATAGTCATCAATGGAAATCATATAATACCTTTACTTCACTATGGATGCCATCGAGAATGGTCCACACAAATTAGTATGAACTCACTCTAAGATAGCCTCTACTCAACTATCTCGATCATGAAAGGAATACTTGGTGTACTTTCCCAAGGTACAACCTTTGCATGATTCAACTTGCTCAAGTTTACCTTTGGGAAGTTCTGTAGATATTTGTTGCATTATCTTCAAAGCCCCATGATGCAAATTTCCCAACTGTCTGTGCCACAGCTCGCCAATGTCTTGGCCTTGTACTAATTCTACTTTCATACTCAATGCTGCACAATCATCTACCTCTAGTTTATAGAGATTCTTCACCTAAATCCATATCCTCTTGGTATGATCCATGTCCATGTGTCTTAGGAACGCCTTTCCTTTACTGAATACAACATCCTAGCCTTTTTCCTCCAACATCGTGACCGATACCAAGTTCTTCTTTAGTCTAGGCACATACATCACATATGTCAAGGTGAGAGGAGCTCCATGCTCCCTCTGAAAAGAAACTATGCCCTCTTGTGAAACATTATACCTTCCATCATCACCCATCTCTATGCGCATCTTGAGGTCTTTCTCCTCCAAGGCACTGAATAAATCTTTATCACCGGTCATGTGGAATGAGGCTCCACTTTCAAGATACCAGACACAACCCATCATCGATGACACCATGCATGCGATGAGGGTAAAGTCCATTTCAAACTGAGAGGTTAATGCCTCACCTTCAAATCCTTCTAAGGATCCCTTCTTGGACTTCTTCGATGGGAAATTAGTCGCATAATGTCCCATCTTGTGACAATTAAAGCATCTTACTTTAGACATGTCACCCTTCTTCCCTTCATGCGAAGAATTCGATTTGAAATGGGAGGCCTTCCCCTTCCATTCCCTTTCCTTTCCTTACTTGCTAAGGCCAGATTTTCTTCATCATCATTCATGGATGAAGAACCATCTCATGTGCTCCTCCTGATCTCCTCTTGCATAAGATCCAAGCATAGTCATTCCCAATTTGGTAGTTTCTCCCTTCCATTCACAGAGTCCTAGTAGCTATTCCAACTCTTTGGAAGGACAAGGAGAGTGAGGCTCACTATATCATCATCGACAGTAGTTATTCCCACACTTCCAAGCTCATCTTGGTAGGTGGTGAGCTTGTTCAGATATGTGGAAATAGTATCTCCCTTCTCCATCTTGATTCTTCGAAGCTTATCCTTGAGCGCCAATTTCCTCTGGTCAATATTGTTCTGGTAGAGGTCCTTCAATGTCTTCTACATTGAAAATGGAGTATCCTTCCCATGGAGACTTGAGACAATATGGTCTCGAACTCCTTCAAGGATGATCTGTCTCGCCTTCACCACACACTTCTTCCACTCAGCCAACTCTTGTGCATTAGTTGAAGTTGGTTTTGGGATTTCTTGATCAATGAATTCCTTCAAGCCATTGTCTTCTAATACAGCCTCCATTCTATCTTTCCATGCTATGTAATTTGAGCTACCTTCCAAGGCATACTCGAGTCTCAAGCCATAGAACACCATTGACCAAGCTTGAAGTATAATATGAATTCAATTTTCACCTGCAACCGCGAACTTCAAACTTTGAATTCTCTTCTTAGTATATTGTTCACAGCTCCGATACCATGTAGAAATTTCTACAAACTTGGCTCTAATACCATGTAGAAAATCTGTGTAGGTTAACCCGATAATGCAATATAAATCAAAGCAGAATACTATAACCTACTTCTACTATCAATTTTTAGAAGCTTAAAGATCGAGCTGAATAATATAACTAGAAGAAGAAGAATCAATGGCACAATACACATGAAAATACTTTGGGGAAATCCGCAGCTAAAAACCCCAAATTATTGTATTATCATACATGGTGGAAATACATAGGAGTTATACAAAGCCTTAGCTCTCACAGCTAGCCAGTTCTCAGTACAATCCTCACAGATGCTCATAGGTAATCTTGGCTTCTCTCCAGCCTTCCTCTCTACCCTCCAACCTCCTATTTCCTTGCATTGTTCCTTGTGGATGATATTCTATTACCAAGTGGAAAACCAAACCTTTAAAACTGTGCAGTCCTCAAGGATAAATCCTAGATTGCATGCATGAGTTTTCTCCATGAGAAAACACATAAAACTGATAGTACACTGTCCTTGAAAATTAATCTCAACTGGGTCTTTCTCAGAATAGACATGCATGAGTTTCTGATGAGGGAATCTTCAGTTAACTAGAGTAGCACTAGTTGAGTGCATTAATGCGGCAACTGACTGTTAACTCACTATTAGTTCCTCAAACAGTTTGGAACTAATTTAACTGGACTTAACTCAGTGAACTGAGTTAACTAATTACAACTCAAATATAACTCAAGCTTATCTCTTTAATTTAAGGGATAACTCTTGCATGACTTCAAAAAGACTTCTAACTTGAATTTCTCCAACTAATTAATTTAAAATTAATTAATTAATTAATTCCAAGTAGTTGTTAATACTAAATTCGATTTTAATTCACAATTTAATTCAAGGACAAATTAAATTGGAATATTCTTGTTGCCATATTTCAACACCCTGATGTTCTATAAATTTATATTCCTATGGCCCTCTCTCCCAACAATTTTCATTCAACTTCATATCATCTACCCCTAAGCTTAATAACCAATGTAAAATCGATATCATATCAATATTTTAATTGATAGTTGATCCAGAGAGAGCCCTCTCCAAGGTGAGGGGAAATGGGCCTTAACCTACAAGTGGTTTGCGGTAACCTCTGGGATTCTTTCTTCAACCTTAAGGGATTTACAAAGTGCTAACAGGGTGCTTTTCAGAAAGCACCATAATGAAGTTCTGCCCAGGTGGTTGGAAGCGCACGATTCAAAGAGAGTCTTGCATGATCTCCATGATGGACCAACCGAGGGACACTTTACAAATGACACAAATATACACAAGTTTATGCGGGTCCATTTTTATTGAACCACATTATTAATAGATCCTCACGCCTACACCCATAAGTTTTTGGTCTGTCAAAAGTGTGCCAGAAGAGGAAAGAAGCTAGTCAATCCATTGCAATCAATTACAGTGGAAGAACCATTTCAACAATGGGGCTTAAATGTGATTGGTGAAACTTTCCCACACTCGTCAAGGCAAATTGCTACATTATCACTGCCATGTACTACTTCACATAGTGGACAGAAGAAGTTCTAGTCAAACAGATGAATGATTAGGAAGTCATCAAATTCATTAAGAAGAATATCAATTGTAGGTTTGGCATCTCGACTTCACTTGTTTTTTACAATGCAATGTATTTTCAACATTAAAATTATATGATTTTGCATTAGAAAATGGAATCTTATTGAAACATTCAACTAATTATTATCCACGGGGAAATGGTCTTGCTGAGTCTACAAACAATAACCTCATCCACATTACCAAAAATACCATTTTCTTTGAATAGAGGAACTGGCACTCCACTTTCGTGAATGCCTTATGGGTTGACTGAGTCACGCCAAAACCCTCTCTTAATACGTCTCCTTACTTCCTGGTTTACAAAAAGAAGCCATCCTACCCCAAAACATCTAACTTCCTACCCTTCAACTTTCACAGAAATCCCAAGGAAAGACTTTCTTATTCATTCAGTGTAGGGTAGGTACCCTTCACAAGTTGCAGGAAGAAAGGAAAAAAGTAAAACAAAAATTCTCACTTCACAAGAGTTGTATCAAGAGGTGGTTCGATGAGGAGTCTATAGGGAAAAATGAATTAAATGTGGGTGACTTATTCTTGAAGTGGGACAAGGGGCACGAGGACAAAGGGAAGAACACTAAGCTCTAATCCTTGTGGATCATATTCTTCCCCATACACAAAAAGCTTGGCCAACACACATATCATATGCAATCACTAGATGGGAGGATTGACTCTCTTCCCATTAATGGCCAAGACTTAAAACATTATTTTCAATGATGATATGGGGTTTTCCCTGCCCTATGTACATAGTTTATTTTCTTGCTCGTTTGTTTGATTGGTCTTGTTTTTGTTTTTGTTTGTATAAATAAGCGTCATGTGTGAATGTGTTTCCAACTTCTTGGTGTATGGCTGAATTGAAAAAAGTCTTGCGACACTTCAATATTTGGCTAACCTTCGATCCTCCTTCTTTGTTTTGGTCATTTCTTTTGGTCGATGAAGTTCCAACGAAAAATATGATCCATCTGTAAGGTGAGTTTTAGTCAAACCATGATACTGAGGTCTATTTTGGAAACGTTATTCCATACTTGGTTCTTATGATTCGGTGCTTTCATGCATATCCAATCAGTAGATGAGAAAAAGGGGAAAATCTAAATGAGAAAACATAAATTAGAGGTATTTATATGCTTCTCTACAAGAACAACCTCTATTTCTCTCAATAAGTTGGGATCCCTCTTCCGCCCACAAAATTAGTAAGTGTTGATTCACAATCCTCTTTAAATATATAAATATAGGTGAAAGAAAAAGGCTTCCTTCACAAGGAGGTGAAGCAGGCAACTCTGTTGGGGTCCTATCCAGTCTTTCTGACAGTAGAAAAATGTTTGCTTTCCTATAGTGACTCCTCTGGGGTACTATCCAGGCCTACTGATAGTGGAGAAACATCTGAGATGAAAAAATATACTTTGAAAATCTAAATCTCGCAAACTTCACTACCCTTTCCGATTCGAAACTTTGCAATATTGTTGAATCTTATGCTTGTGCTCAATCGAGAAGGAACAAAGGGGTACCATGTTTATTCACGGGGTAAGTGGGGAAGAAAAAGTGACTTGCATAATGAATCAATATTCCCTGAAGAAGTGAGACCCTACACAAAGGAGTTAAATGAGATAGAGAAGCTGAAATTCTTCTAGTGTGTCACCAAGTGTTGTTTCTGCTATAAAAACCCCCAAAATTTTGGCCTGCACCAAATTGTAGAGCCTACCTTGGTCTTTTATATTGTCATCGCAAACATTGAGATCCATTCCATGTGTTTTCTCTAAGTGTTTTGAGCCCTTTTGCAAGACAATCAAGTCATATTTTCGCATGTCATGTGTCACACAATGTATATAAGCTTGTTTTGGTGGTTTTGAAAGGTTATTCTTGTTTAAATGAGTTTTTATAACCATGTAAACATTTGTCGTACTAATTTCCAAAGTTTCAAGAACCGTCGCACAAATCTCGTCACGGTCATCGCAAAGTGTATTTTTGGTGTCACACTTGTCGTAAGTCATCACAAAGTTGTCACACTGAGGGATATGTGTGGTTCATGTGTCATGGAGGATATATGTTTTTGTGTCTTCAAGTGTTCTAAGTGTGTGATCATAGTCAAGTCATATCACTTATCACATCAATTCACTATTCCCACACATAGCCAAATTTTTTAATTTTCCCAGTAACGTAGCTTCATTCGACCCTGCTCAGCTCCGCATTGCTAGTTTCAGACCTCAAGCTACAACCCTACCCCTTAACACTCTACAATATGTAGTTCTTTCGTCACAAGACTATGCACTATGCAGTTCTAGTGCTTAAGCCCAGACCTTGCCCCCCAGAATTGTGCAATACAACACTCCGGCCTGGCCTCAAATGCACATTACGTAGTATTTGAGCTCAAGCTCAGATCTTGAGCTCCTGAGTTGCATAATTTCATAATTACCAGGTATAATTTGCCTCCCTATTGGGATAGAGTCCCCTAGGGTCAATTTTGGGGCTAAAAGCCCAAGTTTTGGGGCAGAAAGCCCAAGTTTGTGTATGTAAAGTGTAAAGTCTACACATTTTGTGGTCATGGAGCGTGTATATGTAAAATGTCATAAAGGGTTTTACCCTTCTATTTATGTATGTAAGTTGTGTCGGCTTTAGAAGATCTACCCATGGTCCGCAGATGATGGGATTGTATAAAAAGGACAGTCTTAGAAGATTCTAAGGCAATTTAAGTTTAGATCACTCATTGATGAATGTAATGGGTCATTCGAACAAGGAGTCAGGGAACTTAGAGTAGAAGAAAGGCTTTGCAGCTGTGTGCACAGAGGCCTAGGGTAGAGATCCGCAGCTAAGTGCACAGACCCCTATAGCTAAGTGCGCAAGGCACTTCGAGTCTGTAAGAAGATATGAAGTATTAATAAAGAAGATTACTCTGGAAATACCTATGTTTGATCTATTATGAATGAATGTGATTATGTTATGATGAATACTAGGTTTATGATTTAATGCTATATTGATGCGCGAATCTGTATGTTTTACATTGTTACATGAATGCAAGTAATAATATCTCCTTACGCGAAGACTATCTTAATGCATGCTAAAGATATTAGACACTTAAGTCAATCTGGGTAATAATGGACTTAGGAGTGATTACAGAGGTGCGTGAGTGGCTGATTCTCTTGTTTAGGGTCCGCGAAAGGCAGTCGTAGACCTTCGTGAAGGTCTAGGGGCTAGTAAGAGGAATTTATATCGATAAGCCTCAAGGGCTTATTGATCTGCACGTAGGTAGATAAAGGGTACAAAATAACATCATAACCATCTCTGGGTGCAGAAACTTGGTTCCAACATCCCCCCATATTGCTTCAGGTGATACTTCAGTCCATGCTCTGTGGATTGATGCCAAAAGGGCCAGTACTGTAGGGATTTGTTTGGCTAAATTTAACGTTGAACTTGGGTCAGGGCCCACTAAGCCAACAAATGGTTATGTTGCTAGGCCAAGGATATGCATAAAGAGATGTTTGATGTCACATCACTGGAATCCAACTAAGAAGGAAATTGAAGATTGTTTGGATAGAAAGATTCACAAATTTGTAGTGCAAGAGAACAGGGTTCAACAATTGACGGAACAATGGTTGGATAGGTATTTGTACATAGAGATACACAAAATTTTCTTTTGTTCCTTCTCAGTAAAATTATACGAGCGGATCACTAAATTGGTAGATGGCCAAGGAAGGTGGAGGCTTGACGGTTAGATAGTGTGGACCCTGGAGTTAGTGCACAAATTGGAAGCCTATGAAGACAAGATCACCCGCATTTTCAATCATTGGCTTGATCATATCATAGGAGGATTTGTGACAGAGTTCACTTTGATACTTCGGTCAGTTACAACAAAGCAGAGCGTTGCTTCTTCAAAGCACTGTGATGTAAGTACTTAAGGTATTTGAATACTTGGATTAAAATTCTCTTGTGTGAAAAGCAAGTTATGCAATTACGTTGATGTTTGGAGCTACACAAAGTGGAAAGTTATTCAAGGATAGAAAAGGAACAAGACCCAAATATAGCCTGCTGATTGAACCTCCTCTGAGTGATGACAAAGAAGCAGCACAAGCTTCTTCGCAGAGTGTTCTCTAGTTAATAAGGCGAGGGTTCTTGTGAATAACCCATCCACCCACACCACCTCCATCTTCACCTCCATTGCATACACCTTTGCCCACATCGCCACCACCTCCACCACTGTTCAATATGGCGAATTCAGTAAAATTGCCCATTTTGAAGGGCTTAGGGAATGAGGACCCAAACCAGTTTTGGTTCATCATGAAGGTTGTGTGGGAAGCCTAGGGCATTACAAACAATCAGATGAAGAAAGAAACATTGGTTACTATTTTACAGGAATGTGTGCTAACATGGTACATTAAATAATGCACAGATAACTGATGGCTACATTGGAAGACATCCAGACTATGCTGAATAAGGAATTCAGTAGGCCCAAGTCTGAAGCACAATCGATTGTGGGACTCAAAGAAATCATGATGAAGCTAGGCGAGACACCCTAGGAGTTGGATCAGAGATTGAAGTGCAAGATTTGTGAAGCTAACATGAATCTTACAGATGGGCAGCACCGCAAATGGTTTGTGGCTTTGCTCTTGCCTCATCTGAGGGTTGCTTTATCATAGCAAAATATTGGGACCCAGGTAGAGGTCCTGGAGATTGCAATGAGATTGCACAAGACACAAATTCAAGCTGCTACTTTAGGAGTTCAACATATTCATGCAGATTTACAGAATCTTTTCCTAGAATTCCAAAGTCTAATGAAGGATAAAGCAGCTCGGCTAGAGGTGCACGAAGAGGTTTGGTGTTTGAAATGTAAGATTCAAGGGCATGATAAAGATCATTGCCATGTCTTCACGAATTATGCTACAGGAGGAGGGTCGATGCCTCTGAGGCCAAAAGCTCAACAAGGCCAAGTGCAGGGACTGTGCCGTGGTGTGCTATCTATCAGGTTGCTAGAAAACATGCGACATATAATTTCCTCTTGTTGTAGAAATTTGTACAGACATTGCAACAGCTCTTCTGCAACTTCTGCCAATCAATAGGTCACGATGAGCACAATTACCATAGTTATGAGTTAATGAAGGAAAGAATGCCCACATATCGAATGCAGACAGAAGATTGGCCTCTGGATCAAGGCGCTAGGGGGCCGCAAGTAGGATATCAGGGGCGCAGACACGACCGAGGCGGTGGAGGACCTATGAGAGGTCGGGGGCAAGTTATTTGCTACAATTATGGAGGTCCAGGACACTATGCACGAGAATGCACAAACCTAATGCACCTGTCGTGTTGATATTATACCCAATTTGACCACGTGACTGAAGACTTCCCTGTACTAATGCTAAGATGCGTGAAAAGGGGATGTAACCTCAATAGTCAATGCAGAACCTATAGATGATGAGGGCTGAACCCCGCGAAGAGGACCCCAATATGAATATTGTGTTGCAAAGTGGAATGACAATTGGTGAATATAAGGGAAAGAGGCCTAAAGAAGGTGAATAGCTCTGCAAAGCTTCCAAGAAGGAGGTTGGCTTTGTTTTGGAGTGTGTGAAGGAAACCTTCATGGAAGCAAAGAAAAGCTTCATTAAGGCTTCTACCTCAGGAAGTCAGGATAAGTAGTATGAAGAAATGGACCCATCCATGCTTACTACATTTTTAGAGACCTGTATGACACTACTATGCGATAGAAAGGCTGTAAAGGGATTATAGGAGTTGATCAATAAATGTGTTGGTAATGTTCCTGAGGGACCGTGCGTGGTCAGGAAAATTGGTAAGCCTAAGGCAAGAACAAGGCATGAGATGATATGCCAAAATAAACATGGGAGAAAATGAGGAGACCTGCATTGCAGTGGTCTCCTATTCAGTTGAGGACGGAAAATTAGCAAAAGATTATCCAAGTGGGAAGATTGCAGGGAGTGACAGTCAATATTGAAGGCATGAGCGCATTGGTGGATTTCGAAGTAATAGAGATTGTCAATGACAATAATCCCTACCCTACACTCCTTGGGATTGACTAGTCTATTGAAATGAATGGGGTGATCAATTTGAAGAAGCGAACAATGTCATTTGAAATAAAATGACTCCACGTAGTAGTACCTTTGGACCCTGTAGAAGGGTCGCGCTATACTGAATGGGTCTGCGATTATGAAAGTGACAATGATTTGGACCAGATTTATAAAATAACGACATGAGACCAAGATTGGGTGAATCCAACAGTGGATGGACGTATTGCGTTGGACCGTGAGAGCTCCTTCACATCAGATTCAGATGAGAAATTGGAACACTGGAAGAATCGATTGCATGAAGTGTCTATGCTATGTTGTAACATGATGACCAAATAATTGCATTGCGTATCATCGGAGGTAAGATGTTTTCCTTACTATGATGGTTTAACTGACGTTGATAAATTTTTGGATGCATTTGAAAGGGAAGTGCCGGAGAAGCATCACTTCGAAGCCTTCGACTTGGCACTACGCACTACGCCTGCAATATGGTAGGGTGTGCATAAATACAATTTCGATGGATGGCGCGAATATAGAAGAATGATGAGGGTGCAACTTGGTCACCCAAAAGTACGAGTGATACAGAAAAATGATGGGAGAAGTAATCCACGTGATCACTTAGCAAAAATGATTGATGCTTATGGAGCAAAACCACAACTAGAGTGGGTACATCTGTTCTGTCACACCTTGGATGTAATATCTATGAATTGGTACTTGGAGACAGAGCTCTGCCATGGCGAGGACGAATGGGATATTTTGAAACAGGGATTCTTGATGACATTCAGCTTTGAATATGGATTTGAGTTCATTGATGAAGCACTCAGGAGATCAAGGTAGTGATCTTTCGAATACTGCAGGATCCCTTGGATTTAATTCAACTAGATTGTACCACCCACCTACGCCACCCACTGGAGTGCTACAATGTGATTGTTAAAGAAGAAGAGGAGGATCTAAGAAACATTGCTCACCTCGAAGTGGAGGGGCTGCAGATAGAGAATCCAAATATCTCTGCACCATTGAAAATGAGACAAGTGAACATTGGGACAGAGGCGGAGCCGAAGTTTGTGAAGATAGTGGACTCCTGGGATGATGCTACGGTGTATAAGGTCACTGATTTTCTCTTCTAGTATCAGGATTCATTCCCTACAAAATTTTCAAACTTGAAAGGGATTGTAGGCAATTTAGGGGTGATGAGGATAACGTTGAAGCTAGACATGAAGCCTTTGAAGCAGAGGCCATATCACCTTAATCCTAAATATAAGGAAAGGGTCTGTTTGGAGTTGGGTAAAATGTTAGCAGCAGGAATCATTGAACCAGTGGAGGAGTCTGACTGGGTAAGTCCTATGGTATTTTAGGAAAAGAAGCAGAAGGATGAAATAAGGATATGCGTAGATCTCAGGAAGTTGAATGACGCTTGCCTGCATGATCCTTTTCTGACTCCGTTAACCGATGAAGTGATGGATAATGTAGGAGGACAAGAAGCATATTCATTCACTGATGGGTTGTCGGGGTACCATCAAATCAAGATTGTGTCAGAAGATAGGAGTAAGACAACCTTCGTAAATGAATGGGGATGCTTTCAGTATATTGTAATGCCTTTTGGATTGAAGAATGCGCGGGCAATCTTCTCATGTCTAGCCATCGTGGCGTTCAAGGACTTAATTCACAAGTTTCGAGAGGTATACTTTGATGATTGGACAGTGTTTGGACTAGTAAAATGTCATATAGCTAGTCTATGCTTGATGCTAGATACATGCCAAAGGTATCAGATCATGCTAAACTCGAAGAAGTGTCTATTTTGTGTTCCTTTTGGAATCTTGCTGGGTCATGTAGTATGCAGACAAGGATTAATGGTGAATCCAACTAAGACCATGTTATAATCAATCTGGAGAAGCCAAGAAGTGTTAAATAGTTGTGTGCAATGTTTGGGCATACTTGTTATTACCGAAAGTTCATCAAGAGTTATGCCCAAATTACTGCACCAATGGAAAAAATGTTGAAGAAGGATGTTACATTATTTTGGAATGAGGAATGTCAGTGGAGCTTGGATGTGTTAAAAGAAAAGATGGTCACTACGCCGATCCTAGTCTTCCCGGATTAGAAGAAGGAATTTCATGTGCATGTGGATGTGTCATGTATTGCGTTGGGAGTAGTACTAACATAGGCCGGTGAAGGAGAGTTGGATCACCCTATCGCGTTTGCAAGTAGGAAGTTATCTAAGGCTAAGAAGAATTATTCAACGACATAGCACGAAGGTTTGGCTTTGGTGTACGCACTCCAGAAGTTCAGGCACTACTTTCTAGGTGGACACTTTAAGATGTATACAGACCATTCTACATTAAAGTACCTTGTCAACAAGCCTATATTGGGGAGGGAAATATGTAGATGGCTACTATTATTTTAGGAATATGATTTCGAAGTCATTGTGAAGCCGGGGTGATTGAATGCAAGACTGGATCATTTGTCACGCATTGAAATAGGTGAGGAGACCATTAATTTGTAGGAAGGACTGCCTTATGCATAGCTCTTTGCAATGTGCGTGCAGATAATCATTTTGCAGACATCATACACTTTCTGACTACAGGAATGGCTCCAGAAGGATACACTAGTCAACAAAAGAAGGAATTGGTGGTGTGCACGACAAATTTTTCTCTTATTTCAGGTCACTTGTATAAGATGGGAGTGGATGAGATATTGTGACGTTATGTGCCTGATTTTGAACAAAGTAGCATCCTAGCCGAAGCTCATGGAGGGGTTGTTCAAGGACATTATGCAGGAAAAGAAACAACACAGAAGATTTTACGCGCTGGGTTGTGGTGGCCGACATTGCGTAAGGATTCCAAAGCTTATTGTAGGGCATGCAATGCAAGTTAGAGGACGGGCAGGCCATCATGGAGGGATAAGATACCTCTAAATCCATAAGTGTCGTTGCAGCCATTTGAAAGATGGGAAATTGATTTTGTAGGACCGATTCAACCTCCAGGAAAGAAGACGAGTGCGCGATATATCATCACCACCACTAAGTATTTGACTAGATGGGTGGAGGTGCAGCCTGTAAAATATTATACAGGGGCACCAACAGAGAGGTTCCTATTTGAATATGTGATGACTATGTTTGGTTGCCCGAAGATTTTGATGAGCTATCGTGGTATGCATTTCCTTAATGAAACGATCAGCGCGCTGATGGAGGAATTCCAAGTTTATCACTAGAAGAGTACATCGTATCACGCATAAGCTAATGGGATGGCTGAAGCATTTAATAAGATATTGGAGAACGAGCTGACAAAATTTTTCAATGCGTAGAGGAATGATTAGGATGTGTGCATACCCGCGGTGCTATGGGCTTACAAAACTACCTGTAAGAAACTGACTGGATAGACACCTTTTCAACTGGTCTATGGCATAGAAGATGTGATGCCGATGGAGTGTATTGTACCTAGTATAAGCATATTGGCGTTCATAGGAATAGTGGAACTGGATCCCTAGAAGAGAGAATCACGCAGCTGACAGAGCTTGAAGAAGACAAATATTTGGCTAGATTCCATCAGTAAGTTCAGAAGGAGTGTGAAAATGCATGACACGGTTGACACATAAAACTACACACCTTTAAGGTAAACAATTTAGTTTTATTATATGACAATAAGTTTGACAAATTTCTAGGAAAATTTCAGATGCATTGGCTGGGGCCATATGTGATCAAGGAGATTACTGATGGTGGAGCAGTTCAGCTGGTGAAATTGAATGAAGATCCATTTCCAGGGAAGGTAAATGGAAGCCAATTGAAGCCATACATCAGGGATCTGGCTAGATGACTATATGATGGTAGCATAGTCTTAACGCTCTAGGCAGATGAAAGGAGGCGCGGGACTATAAATACACTACCTGGTTTGTAGAGTTGCGCAACTGGGGGATTGCGCGGGATGGAAGAATGTCACAGCATCAGCAGAAGCATGAAGGGAGCTATGCTATAGGAGGAGAGATTGCGTAGGGAAACCAAAAAGTTACCATTTCTGTCACTGTTCATGATTTGACAGTGAGAAAATGGCTAAGAGGGGTGGGGGGCCAGAATTTAAAGCTGAAATTAAGAGTGAGATATTTGAAAATCTGCCACCAATATAGAATTTATGAGTGGATTTTTGGGGGAACGGTCGGATTTGAATTCAAAATTACCTATAAATTACAGATGGCCACCCAATGAAAAACACTTTGCATTTTGAGAGTCTATGTGTCGTGCTATCAGTTGTGCAGGAACAATGACGGATCAGCTGGTGGAGCAGGTCAAGCAGACAGCTACGCAATGTACAGCTGAAGTTGCAGTGGTGCAAGTGGAGTTGGGAGGTCTTCGCAGTAAGATCTCTACACCTACAGAGTGAATCGGGGCAAGTCACCATATTTTTTTTGGGGGCCTGTTGGGACAGAGTCCCCCAGGGTCAATTTTTGGGATAAAAGACCAAG
This sequence comes from Pinus taeda, assembly GCA_000404065.3. Classification (NCBI taxonomy): domain Eukaryota; kingdom Viridiplantae; phylum Streptophyta; class Pinopsida; order Pinales; family Pinaceae; genus Pinus; species Pinus taeda. The sequence continues at coordinate 105,645 of APFE030161554.1, forward strand.
TTTTGGGGAAGAAAGCCCAAGTTTGTGTATGTAAAGTGTAAAGTCTCCGCAATTTGTAGTCATGAAGCATGTGGATGTAAAGTGTCATAAAGGGTTTTACCCTTCTGTTTATGTAAGTTTTGTCAGACCATGGGATTTTATAAAAAGGAGAGTCTTAGAAGATTCTAAGGCAGTTTAAGTTCAATTCAGCTATTGATGAATGTAATGGGTCATTAGCAGAAGGAGCGAAGGGTCTTAGTGTAGAAGAAAGGATCTCCAGCTGTGTGCGCAGAGGTCTAAGGTAGAGATCCACAGCTGAGTGCATGGACCCCTGTAGCTGAGTGTTTAGGGCAGTTCGAGTCTGTAAGAAGATATAAAGTATTAATAAAGAAGATTACTCTGGAAATACTTGTTTTGATCTATTATGAATGCATGCGATTATGTTATGATGAATACTGGGTTTATGATTTAATGTTATATTGGTGTGTGAATCTGTATGTTTTACATTGTTATATGAACGCAAGTAATAATATCTCCTTATGCAAAGGCTAGCTTAATGCATGTTAAATATATCATACACTTAAGTCGATCCGGGTAATAATAGACTTAGGAGTGATTACATAGGCACGTGAGTGGTTGATTCACCTATTTATGGTTTGTGAAAGATAGTTGTAGACCTTCGTGAAGGTCTAGGGGCATGTAAGAGGAAGTTATATCGACAAGCCTCGATGGCTTATCGATCTTCACGAAGGTAGATAAAGGGTACAAAACAACATCATAACCATCTCTAGGTGCGGAAACTTGGTTCCAACATCCCCCCATACTGCTTCGGGTGAGACTTCAGTCCGCGCTCCAATGATTGATGCTGAAAGGGCCAGTAGTGTAGGGTTTTGTTTGGCTAAACTTAACACTAAACTTGGGTCAAGGCCCACTAAGCCAAAACTCCCAGAACTGTGCAGATGGTTGAAACAATGTAAACCCCTTAGCCCAGCTCATTGAGTCCCAAAACTATATAATATGCCTACCCAGTCCAGCCTGAATTATGCATTACGTAATCTCAATGCTCAAGCTTCACCCCTGACTACCTGAGTTGTGAAATTTCATAGTCACTGAGCATCTCCCTAAGCTTGTAACCTGGTTCAGGCTCAGTCAATGGATCAACATGCACCATCTTAGACTAGGGGTTTATCAAACTCATGTCGTCCCGTCATGAGTGAACTGCAGATGCAGGTACTCTATCATACCATGGAAGGAAGATGAAAAAGGAGATGGAGAAGGGAAACATGATGGAAGACATATTTGTAGTTGATTATCCAAGCTAATCAATCAAGAGAAAGAAAATGGGACACTAGTTTGTGACCTCAGCTCAATACTTGATATCATTGAATACTCCTTACCTCTAAGACATATGGAGGTGTATAGAAGAGCATTCTCAAGAAGATATACAACAAGTAGAAGAAAAAGTGGCTTGAAATTTCCATGTCATCAAGCAGTCCATGGTAGCATTGTCACGTGATGTCATGTCATGGGTTGTCATATGCCACATTAGTATTGTGGATTATGTAATATATTATTCCAAAATGTTTTGTAAAGTGGAAGTCCAAACAACATGTAAGAAGATGAAGATTCATGTAAAGTTGAAAAGTCATAAGAATTCAAATAGTCATGAGGGTAGTCAAAGATTCATAAGGAGGTGAAGCATCACCCCATTGGTTTTATATACACCCTCATTGTATGAGCTGCAAAGGACTTTTCACCTTGGCTCCTCTTGCAAGGCATTAGAAAGACAAGCTAGTTCTTTTGGGGAACAAGTAGTGGCTCCAACGCTCCACTATTGGAGCTAGTGGTGTTCATTGTACACATGTGTCGAGGAATTTTTATTTAATATATTAAGCCTGATGTTCAACACATTATTCATACATGGGTTATGAGTATTTGTAAGATTTTTATATGAATGTTTGTAATTCATGTTTAATTTCACCTGTACTAAAGTAGTTGAAATATTTTGGCTATTTTAGTGCTTATAATATTGAGAATGTGTTTTAATGGTTGCTATGATTGTCGCATATTTGTGGAATAATCCACTAGATGTTAGACATATCCTTCTTGTCTGTATTGGTTACAATGATCGTCACATCTTTGTGGACCATTACACTACATGTTAGACATATTTTCATGTTTGTGTGTGTTTGTACTAGAGTGGTGCTATTACCTCTCTCTTAGAGGCTCAATTTTCTTCTCCTCCATAGTAGAAGAACCTTGACACACCTACAATTGAACACTCACTAGACACACTCACTTTCTTTTCAAAGGTATGTGTGCATCCCTCTCTCTCACTTACAGTTAGAGCCAAGGAAAATATTTAAGAAACTAACCGAGCCATATTCCAAATGGGAAATATTTATGCAATTCTTCATTCAACCATTCTCATAACACTCTTGAAAACCATCACTCATTCAATTTGCACACATAAAAGGAAGTGTAATCCAAACTGAAATATAAAAAATAATAATTCAATATCACACTAAACTAAGGGACCGATCAAAGACTTAAGTTGTCACACCATCCAAATCTTATTGCATTTAATTAAATGACACACAAAATTAATTGTAACAACAACTATAACAACAATCATATAACTGAGAAATATTTATGCAATCTGTCATTCAACTGCTCTCACAACACTCCTGAAAACCATCGCTCATTCAATCTGCACACATAAAAGGATATGCAATCCAATTTTAAACATTAAAGAAAATAATTCACTGCCACACTAAGTTGACCGACCAACCTGGGACTTAAGTTTTCACACCATCCAAAGCTTACTGCAATTAATTAAATTACACACAGAATTAACTGTAATAACAATTGTAACAACAATCACATAAATGAAAATTATTTATGCAATCTGTCATTCAACCACTCTCGCCGCACTCTTGAAAACCATCACTCATTCAATCTACACACATAAAAGGAAGTGTAATCCAAATTGGAACATTAAAGAAAATAATTCACTGCCACACTAAGCTGACTAACCAGTCTGGGACTTTAGTTTTCACACCATCCAAAGCTTACTATGATTAATTAAATTACACACAGAATTAATGGTAACAATAATCACGTAACTGAGAAATATTTATGCAATCTAACATTCAACCACTCTCACAACAATCTAAAAAACCATCACTCTTTGAATCTGCACACATAAAAGGAAGTGCAATCCAAACTATAACAACAAAGCAAATAACTCACTGCCACACTAAACTGAGGGACCAGTCCAGGACTTAGATTGTCACACCATCCAAATCTTACTGCAATTAATTAAATCACACAATTAAATATAAAAAACAACAGTAACAGTAATCACATAACTGAGAAATATTTATGCATTTTTTTATTCAACCACTTTCATAGCACTCCTGAAAACCATCTCACATTCAATGTTCACACATAAAAGGAAGTGTAATCCAAACTGTAATAGAAAAGCAAATAATTCATTGTCACACTAAACTGAGGGACCGATCCAAGGATTAAGTTATCATACCATCCAAAGATTATCATAATTAATTAAATTACACAAAAAATTAACTGTAACAACAACAATCACATAAATGAGAAATATTTATGCAATCTGTCATTCAACCACTCTTAGAGAACTCCTTAAAACCATCACTCATTAAATTTGCACACATAGAAGGAAGTGCATTCCAAACTGTAAAAACAAAGCAAATAATTCACCACCACACTAAACTTAGGGACTGGTCCAAGACTTAAGCTGTCGCACCATCCAAAACTTATTGCAATTAATTAAATTATACACAAAATTGACTGTAATAGAGCAGTAACAAGAATCACATAATTGAGAAATATTTATGCAATCTATCAATGGTCATTCAATCAATCTCACAGTACTCCTGAAAACCATCACTCATTCAATATGCACACATAAAGGGAAGTGTAATCCAAACTATAACAACAAAAGAATAATTCATTGCCACACTCAACTGAGGGACTTGTCGAGGACTAACTTGTCACACCATCCAAAGCTTAATGAAATTAATTAAATTACACACAAAATTAATTGTAACAACAACAACAACACTAATCACATAAATGAGAAATATTTATGTAATCTATCATTCAACCACTCTCATAGCACTCCAAAAAACCATCACTCTTCAATCCACACACATAAAAGGAAGTGCAATCCAAACTGTAACAAGAAAACAAATAATTCACTACCACAATAAATTGAGGGACCGGTCTAGGACTTAAGTTGTCGCACCATCAAAATCTTACTTCAATTAATTAAATTACACATATAATTAATTGTAACAACAATAGTAACAATAACAACATAAATGAGAAATATTTATGCAATCTATCATTCAACCACTCTCACAACACTCCTGAAAATCATCACTCATTCAATCTGCATAAAAGGAAGTGCAATCCAAACTGTAACAATAAAGTAAATAATTCACTTCCACACTAAATTGAGGGACCAATCTAGGACTTAAGCTATCAGACCATCTAAATCTTATTGCAATTAATTAAATTACACATAGAATTAATTATAACAATAACAGTAACAACAATCACATAATTGATAAATATTTATCTAATCTGTCATTCAACTACTCTCACAACACTCCTAAAAACCATCACTCATTCAATCTACACACATAAAAGGAAGTTCAATCCAATTTGTAACATAAAATAAAATAATTCACTTCGACGTTAAACTGAGGAACCGGTCTAGGACTTAAGTTGTCACACCATCCAAAGCTTACTGCGATTAATTAAATTACACATAGAATTAAATGTAATAGCAACAATAACAACAATCACATAACTAAGAAATATTTATGCAATTATGTACTCCACTCTAACTAACCAATGATCCTTGCTAATAAGGAGGGCCCTTCCTCCTCAGCAGGGGCTAGTGCACAAAAAAACACACAATCTTCTAAGAGGAAATTATTGAACCATAAAGTTGAGATTTTCATTAATAAAAGTATCGGGATTACATAGATTTGGTGTTTCCCCTTTCCAATCATATTCTCCAATTCTTCACTCCAGCCTTGGCAGGCAAAGAGTCTTCTCTTTTACAAATATTAATTACAATGATGAGAAGATCATCATGAGAATCTTTTGAAGCTCATGTGATCTTAAAATAAAACGATATCTTAACAATTACACAATCATTTCCATGGAAGGGGTAAAACTATAACAATTTCCTTTAATTAAAAATAGAGTTACATAAGATCTCAACAAAATGATTTGGAGTCTCCACAAATATCTCCAAGTGACAAGTTTTTTCTTTTGACTTTGATGCACTCCTAGGTCCAGTTTGATTAGGAAAGGCAACACGTGCTTAAGAAATTGTTTGTGTAACAACAACAACTCTGGAACCTTAATTAATCCAAATCAGTAATGGAATTGAAATGTAACCTGTAACATCAAGCTTTGATAGACAATCCAAACCTAAAACAACCCATACATTAGTTTTATGATAAAAAGTAGCCTAACAAAGTAGTTATAATGTAAAATTTAAAGTAGAATTAGACTAAGAAAGTGACAAGTGAAAAAGGACATACTTTGGTGAATAAGGGTTATTACAGTAATAAGATTTGGTCTTGTTGGTAAAAAAAAGGGATAAAATAGATAGTAAAATTAGTAGGATAATATGACAATTTTGTGACCCAACATATCCCCCAATTGTCCTCATATAGACTCGCACCACTGATGCTTGACATGCTGCAAGTGAAATTGTGTGAGGTTATAAGTTCCTTTCATGTCTTCACCTCTAACCTTGTATCCTTGAGAAATAACCATTTTTCCCTCCCAAAACTTACCAATAATACTATATAGTTGTTGATACTAGTAGGTGGGTAAAAATTAATCTAATTCATATCCATCATGCACCACTCCTCCTAATACAATCAACATAGTAATGAAGTTTGAAAAGTGCTTGCTGAAAATTCTGATACCAATTGGTGTATCCCTTCTTCAATTCTTGTCGAGAAAGATCCCATGTCAACTTTCTTCCTTCTAAGGCACCAATTCTCATTCATTGTATATTTCTCTAACATATCCAGAGAAATCCATAGAATTGATTCTTGATGGTCCATTAGCTGTGCCTTAATGGCTGGAAACCACCATATTTTATTTTATTTGTGTGCAACATCTTCAATTGAATAAGGTTCTCCTCTAATAAATAGTTCTACTTATTCTTCATTAGTTGTTACTATATCATGTGAAACTTTCCTACCTATCTGATTTTGCATAAAAGAAACAAAGCAACCGAGATCATGCAGGTATAGCTCACACAACAAATGTTGTCCTGAGAAATTAGCACTTCGAAATTTTTTTAGGAAGTCATTTATCTCCCTTGTATTATATAATCATTTTTCCTTCAGGATTTTTAATTGGAAGAGATAATGATTTTCTTTCAAATATAAATTATAATAAGGATAAGGAAGCTTACCACACAATAAGCCATTAATGATCTCATAAAATATGATCCTTTTCTTGTTGTAACAACTCAATGTCTCCTTGTAGTTCCTTCACCTGTTTCATTGCTTGATTCCTCTCCTTCTGAATTTTCAAAAATTCTACAATTCTTAATTTTTCAATCCACTCCTTAATCTTATTGACCATTTCCTTGTACTTCTTTAGGGATATGATCTCATCTATTGGAAAGAGCACTAATTTTTCCCACTACTTTGGTACCCTCAAGAAATATTCAAATTTAAAGTGAGTTATTTTAGATGTTGTTTCAACATCCTCCTTCTGATCCCTTTTATCCTCCTAGTGCTCTATCTCAACCGTTGGTTATTTTGTAACAACAACATTATTGATAGGTTCTTATGATACAACAACATTTTTATTTTTATTCTACTTTGTTTCAACTACTCGTTCTTGTGTAGGAACAACATCATAAACATGTTCTTGTGGATTAACAGGCTAGTTTTCGTCTTCCTACTTTGCTTCGACTATTTGTTCTTATGTAACAACAATGTTATCAATAGGTTCTTGTGGAATAACAGGTCAAAATTATTTGTCATATTCCCTCACTTGTACTCCAATGGAAATAGTAACATTCTCCATGATTTTAGTCTCCTCAAGGATTTGTTTGCAGCCCTTACAATTTTTTCTGAGATAGTAGATGTTGCCATTTCTACAACCTCTACCAACATATCCAATCTAGTTTCATTCTTAAAATGAAGTTGTTTTTTAACCAAGGAAAGTTGTTTGTTTAACTCCTAATTTTCCTTTCTCATATTTTCAATTTGAACGAGGGTCAATTTTTGTCTTACCTGGTGAAGTAACAGTCTCTTATTCTTCTCCTTCTTCTTATGTTATTGGTCCTTCTGTCTCATACTATTTCTTTGGTCCTTGTTTAGTCCCTATTGTAACAACTAAGATTCCAGACGTAAAGGGGCCTTCTTTTGCAGAATTCTCTTGCTTTTCTTTTTCCTGTTGCTCCTCAAACCCATTAGGTCTAGCTGTATCAACACATTCTTCCTGAGCTCTAGCAGTACGTTTTTGAATCTCTTATGGTATAACATCTACTCACACCATTTTTAAAGGGGTTCTTCCACAAATGGGCCTTTTCACTTCCCTTTTTTGCACTATTACCTTTTTTGATACTGCCCTGGTCCCTTAAGGGGTATTCAATTCCTCAACTCCAGTTTCAGGCACAATTGTTGTTCCAACAATGTCTTCCTCCATCAATTCCTCTTCAAGGGTCTTCACTTCTTCCACTCTAGTTTCAGGCACAACTTTTGTTACAAGAGTTTCTTCCTCCAATAGTTCCTCTCATATTGGGCCCCCGCCTTGTCTTTCCTCTGATGACTGACTAGACACAACCACAAGTTCTTTTATATTCCACATCTGCTTTCCTTGTGAGGATGAGCAAGGGAACATTCTAATGGAACTCCACCTCTGAGGGTTCCATTGATCAATCATAGGAGGTGTATCATTTGTACTCCGCTTAGAACCTATGATTATATTTCTCTTGGAAGATGTAGAAGTTTCAAAAATAGGTGTTGTTTTAGCGCTAGGTGTTGCTTCAATACTTGGTGTTGTTTCAGTACTATGGGGTACTTCAGCACTAGGTGCTACTGCAACACTCTCTTCATGATCCTCATTCGCACCAGCACAAGGTCTCACTATCAAAGCATGCCTTGAGCTCCCTTGTATCTGTAATGAATGTATGCATGACTAATTTAATGAGCATGTCATTAGTGACATAAGTTTCTGTATGTTGTGCCCCTTTCACAGACTCTACCACATGTTGTAATTACTTCAACAAGTCGTATGGTAAATTAATTAACCGCCTTGTCCTCAGGTTTTCCAGCAATTGAAAGTGATAATTGAAAAGAATCCCAAAACGACTCTCATAGGCAATGAATTTTTGGATGAAGAGGGCTATGTCTTCCCAAGGGTGAGGAAGAGATGTTCTATCAAGACCCTTGTGTTTGGGTGTCAATTCTTCTCCCTCCTATAAGAATATGGCCTTAGCTTTAGGATTGGCCACTTTCCTTGATACTATCATTCTTCTTCCCTAGGTTGCCATGTCACTTTTGTGATAACTTCTTCTGTAACAACAATTTTGAAGCCCTTGACCAAAAAGTGTTCTTCAACAAAGGCTTGGGAAAATTCTAAAGTGACTAATTCACTGAAACCATGTAATTTTAAAAATAACTCAGCCATCTAGACATTCAAAAAATTTCCAATGCTTCCAGATGTTGTAACAATACATTAGTAGAGTCAGATTCATGTATGATTGTTGCTCCACACATAGCTTCTCACAAACACACTACTCAACTATGCTAGGAACTTATTACTGAGCTGCTTCAATGCACAAAAATGGTTTCTCAGGGGAAAATGTCAAGGTGTTGGAATTATCAGTGGTTACTCCTCCTTATTACCAATTCAAAACTTTTAAATAAAAAGGATTTTCTAAACAATTGCAATGATCTCTGGATGTAACAACATGAATAATAAAGAAAAAAAGTAATAATGGTGAAGGAATATTGGAACTAATGGAGGCGGTTACATCGGTTTAATTGTAAAAGGTAATCGTGTTAGAACATTCTAATCATGCAGTATTATGGAGGGTGAGGTATGCATTATTTGGATGAATAATTGGATTTCCTTGATTCGGTCTGATTAGGAAAGGAAGAACATGCTTAAGAAACTATATGTGTAACAACAACTCCCTAAACCTTAGTTAATCCAAATCAGTAAATTAACTAAAATGTAATCATGTAACAACAGGCTTCGATAGACCATCCAAACTTGAAATAGCCTAGCCATTAACCATTAAATTACCTCACTCGTAAGCATCAAATCCCTTAGCACTTGATCGTTAACCCTTAAACCTTAGTCTTTGTACTCTAAATCCCATAATCCCATAATCCTCAAAGAACCTATCCACTTAACCCCCAAGACATCAATTAATTAACTATTTAGGCACATCGGATGTTAAATCCAGGGCTAAAAAGGGAGCTAACTAAGGAGGTAATTTAGGTGCCAAAAAAGGAGCTAAATGTGACACTATCACTGGTGTTAATTTTGGGGAAAATGATGGTGCTATTTCTGGCGCTATTATTGCCTCATTTAGCACCTAATTTTTTTGGCTGGTGAAAGAAATTCCAAAAAAGTGCCATCTCTATAAATAGCACCAAGTTTTTCAAAAAATTGGAGAAAAACTGTTGCGGGATATTATCCCCTAAGGCTCTTGGGTGGAACCCTAGCAGACTGAAAGTTGTCTAAGTCAAGAAACATACACACACACAGTCGTTTATGCTATAAAAAGCTACTTCTAGGGTGAGAACGACATACCTGAGGTCCTACGTTTGGGTAGTTACTCAAGGGTGCAAACCCTTCTTCATGTCCCTTCCGCTCCTTTGCCCTGCAAAAACAACAATTCCAAGGATTGCAACAGTATATGGACAAAGATTTACATAAAAAAAATGATCTTTATGTTATATAAGAGAGGAGTTAGTTACAAACTTCTAAACATCTATTCAAGCATGAAATTCAAATATGAACATCATTAACATAAAGAAAGAAGCGTTTCGGGAACAAGACGTGTTTCTTTATTAGACAAATAGAATAGTATGAAAAAAGAGCAATATCACCTGAACCACTTCTGCAGGCTCAAAGCTCAGCCTCCTTCTGGATCCGTCCCGAAGCCTCTAGTAGGTCTCCTTCCAATACTCACTCCAAGATGTCATAACTAAGGGATGAACATCCAATCACAAGGAAACAAGAGTTTCCTGTACAAAATGGGGGAAGTGCAGAAGGCACAAGGGTCTTCAGACCTGATCAGGGGGAAATCTCAGTATAATAACCTTTCTCTATATTCTCTCCTCCCTTAGGCCTTCCCTTTGGTGTCTTTTTATACCAATTCCAAAGTAGTTTTTAGTTAGGAATTGGTTGGGGATAGTTGAGGCCACGGGCACTAACAGGTGATCAGTAGGTAAAACCCGCGATCTCCACCCGAAAATAAGGAGTTTTATATTTTTTAAGTGTTTTAATACATATTACGTGGGTTGGGTATGTATGAACCCGCGTATACACGCGTTTAACTCAGGGCAATTTCGCGTACAGGGAATAAAACACTGTTTTTTAGATTTTGGACCAGGTCTGGAAGGAGGGGTTGCCCTAGGCCATGGGTGTAGCATCACAAACCATAATGGTGAGATTTGGAGCTATAACAGTTGGGACTGCTGTAACAGTAGTATGGTGAACTTGGGAAACAAATGGTCCTATGGTAGGGACGATGTTTTGATCCCACACAGAAGAGGAAGCTACAGAGTTCATAGCATCCCTCAAAGATCTATAGCGCGCCGGCACCGTGATACCCAAAGGTGTAACGGTGTAGGGCGTAGAGATGATTGGGGATGTATCCGAAATGGGATTATCAATACTCGACATGACGGACGGCCCACTCGACACAAGAGATGTGTCGCCCATGTCGGAAGAAGCCATCGAAGATGGGACACCGACAGGAGTGGCGGGAAAATCCTCTTCAGAGGGCTCCCAAACAGGGTTCCAAGAAAATTCGTAGAATTCGTCTTCTGGAGCTCGAGAATTCAATGGTTGGATGCTCGGAACAATGGGAAGAGCGTCACAAACCAGTGTCTCAGGGGCAACAGAAGATGGAGACCCTTGGTCACTTGGGACAGGAGACAGAGTTGAAGGATCCACCAGGATGATCAAACAAAGACCCTATGAAAACTAACGATAAGAGACCCTACTCAAAACTAAACGCACCCAAGATCTACCAAGGTAAATGTTATCGTAGCCGAATAAATTTTATGACACCAGGACACAACTTGACCTTTTCATGTTTTAAGAGTCGAGAAAAGAACAAAAGGTGACTCTAGTCGCCTTCGAATGTTTTAAGAGCCCGAAGTGAAAAATGCTCTATAGAGCCTTTTCTTTTACAGAGTCCGAAAAGGATCAAAAAATGACTGCTCTGGAGAAACTAGGCAAAAGGGTTTCCCAGACAATCCGTAAAACTGCTTATACACCTTGGCAATCGTATGAAAACCAAGGACTTTCCGTACTGCAGTCAATCTTCCCGAATGCTGTGTTCGGTGCGTTACGACTTGTAAGGAGGCAGACACGGCTTCCTATGGATCAAGGATGCAAACCTAGTGGAGTCTCCCCATATATACGCGATCGTACGTGGGAGCCCAAATCCGTGCTAGACCACAATTGAATCACACCAGGAGGAATCACCCAACCTTAATGCAAAAACAAGAGTGACTAGGTTTAAGGACGCCGGAGCACGTCTCTAGCCTAGACCTCTAGAATGTTTGCGTTATGTTCCGATGCGTTTTTAAGTAAATTCGGTTTATTTTACGGTTGATCTTTTAGTTAAGTTTCGGTTTAAGGCCCTACCGTATGTAATCTTCCACAAATTCCTAGATGCAAGCTACATGCGAAAGAAAGCCATTTCGTTCGATGAATGCTAACTACAAGGAGGTTAAGAGTTTCAATCAAACAAAACAAACTCAATCAACCAAAAAACCTAATGCAGCTAATGGCAAATAAACAAAACTTTTTCTTTTCAATAATGCAAATAACGAAAAGTTCTATTTCATTTGTTGTTAAATGCAAAAGGGATTATTTGATTCCTTTCTACAAGCACAATGCGCAAGAACGAATTTCGAAAGATAACAACACTGAGCAAAGAAGCAAATTCACCCAATGAAGACTCAATGAAATCCCAAGACACTAAAAAAGTTCTCCAAATCGAAAGGAAAACAAGGCTTCGCATGAGCTATGTGATCTAAGCTCAAACAAAGCTAGAATGAAATCCAAGCAAACAAGAGAAAGTTGTTCGGAAATCACTCAAAAATACTTCAACAATCACTGAAGAAAATGCGAAAAGCAATCACAAGGTTAACCGGACAATCAAAGAACCCAAAACTCCCACGGGAGGCTCGACACACACGGCCACTAGATTCCCTAGGGTTGAGGTGTGAAATCGATGGAAAGAGGCAAACACCCGGAGGACAAAGGTTGCAAACCAGTCAAACAAGGCTTAAGCACACTCCAACAACTGAAAAAGAGGTGGCAAAAAGCAAATCCAAGCTCAGACATCAAGCAAAACAAGTGCACCAAAAACTACACGGCCTGGCGCGACTGTCAGGCTGCAACTCGCGCTAACCAGTGATTGGCGCGTGTTGTCAGTTAGCAACAAGGGCCACTAGCGCGACTGTAAAAGCAAAAAGCGTGCTAACAAAGCTTGCTAATTTCAAAAGAAAAAATACGGAGTCCAGAGTTTGGGTCATAAGCTTAAAGCAAGTAAAAAAGTACAGGGGTAGCGAGAAATTCGATCCAGAGGCTTATCTAAGCAAGCAATCAAAGAAAAACCAAAGAGACAAGACAAACTCCAAGTTGTTTAGTTTGTAAGCCAAACCGGAGATCGACTGAAGTGGCTTTGATCTACTTCACTACCGCAAAGCAATAGTGTTTCGAAGGCTATCTGGCCGTTTTTTAGACTCCGTCTAAGTTTACAAATCAAGACAACAAGCTAAACTCCCTAGCGGAGTCGCCAAATTGTTGGAGAGGTAAATCCCCTCTATGGATAAAGGCGATCCCTACTAGCCCAGAACGGGTCTAGCAACAATCAACAATGCTATCACGCAAGTTCCTAATTGCAAATAAAAGGGTAGGTGAAGAGGACCTACTTGAGATCCAACGCTTTAGTTTGATGAAGAGACGTCGCCCAAGTTCCTTTGCTTTGGCCGGTCACGATCCTCCACTATCCACGTGAATGGACACCTGCACACAAAGAGAACAACACAAACACAAGCGTAAAATCTAATACATGCAATTATATATCAGTCAGGAAAGATATAATTCAACATCAACCATTACAAGTACAACGAGAATGGAACCATAATGATAGTCATCTATTTATTAATATTCAACAAAGGAGAATACAACCAGCGTCCTGACGTCAAGTCCTCCTTTGGCTGGGTGCTCAGCTACACAAGTCTTGCAAAAGCTTGAAGGGGTGAGGGACAAGCTCTCTCTCTCTTTAGTGACAAAGTCTCCTCACTTAGGGAAAGCCTTATGGATACAAAGAAGGCTTCTTGAAACTCCAACCTTTTGATGTCTTGCTTTCAGCACAAGTTTTGCCACAAGAGTCAAAGCTATTAGAACCAGAACTAGCTTGCTCAAGCCAAGATGACAAGATTTTATAGAAGAGAAGGAAGAGATAAGGTCAATCCCCCACAAACATGGATTTGGCTTCATCACTTGGAAACTTCCATGCAATGGTGGCAAACAACTTTCCATCCAAGGAGATTTGAAGCCAAACCATCCTCACTCAACTTGGAATCCGTTTGGTGAATGAGGTGGATAGAAAATTCAGAGGTTTGAGTGGTTGAAATCTTTGCCCAAACTGGTTGGCGCGATTGTGACTCTGAGACAGAGTGCCAATGGCGCGCCCTTTCTTTAGGATTTTCCCCATTGGCGCTGGTATAACACAGGGCACACGTGCTAATGCAAAAAGGGCTATTTTTAGGGGCAATGAGCAGGAGATGTCTTAAGGGCATATGAAGCTCATGTTTAGAGGAGAATAAGGCAAGTGGTTTCAAGTCTTGTCACTTCCCACAAGTCCCGGAATGGGTCCTCCAAGATGCAGGAGAGGGGTAACAGGGACGGTGAGAAACGATGACAAATTACTGTGTAACACTTCTTCTTTGATTTGCTTTGTTGTTTGTTTGCTTGTTTTTGTTCGTAGGTTAGTTTTGCATGAAACCATGTATGACTCTTGAAAAGAGATGGGTAAAGTACAAGAGGCCTTGTGCAACTATCACTACTTGGTTATATGTCACCCTACATTTGTATGATGAACGTGTTATTTTTAGTGCATGATACGTCAATGGAAAATACATACTATTTGAATTGAACCTTGGTGAAAACACAACACTTGCACTCTAACGAGTGTCACCAGTACTCTAGTCAGTTGTTTTTGGGTTAACCCTTGGCAACCCAGTAAAGTAGAGTAAAGTGAGGGGGAAAAGATTAACATGCACGTCATAGGTGTATAATAAACTACTTCTTTGAAGGTACAACTTATTCGTCTCTCAATAAGTCAAGATCCCTCTTCTGCCTCTGAAATGAATAAATGCTATGCATAGTTATGAAAAATGAAAAAAACGAAAAATTTCAAAATTTCAAAATGTCAAAATGAATAAGGTAAAAGAAGAGAAAGGCTTCTTGCATAGAGAGTTGATGCAAGTAACTCCACTGGGGTACTGACCAGGCTCACTGACAGTGGAGTGATGCTTGTGTTCCTACGTGACTCCGCCGGGGTACTGTCTAGGCCTGCTGGCAGTGGAGCAACACCAGAGATGAAACTAAGACTCTGACAACTATACTGCTTGTGCACCAATATACCTCTCATACCCAATCAAAACAACTATGTTGACTTGTCTTGGAATGTGTGTCAATTGACCAAGAGCTTGGAAGATGCTACATCTCACAATCAAGCAAGTCTGGAAACTAAGACGAAATGAGAATTGAATAATACTTCTGGAGGTGTTATACTTGCTTTTCACGAACAAGGTCCATTCAGAGAGCTGGAGTTCTATCTCACCAAGTGTTGTAGCGGCTAAAACCACCCTCCAAAATTTTTCCTTAGCTTCGTTTTGGAGTCTCCCTACCAACCATCCTCAACAACATGTCTTCCCTTGTCAAGTACACAAGCTTCAGTGATATTTCTGGCATATTTCCAACTTGTGCATGAGAGCTTGTTGCATCCCCCTCATAGGTTGTTTCTCTGGACTTGGTCCAGCTACAGGCTGAGCATCTCCCTCAAGAAATTGTGCAATTCTTGAGGGGAACTAGCCTTCCCTCCAAAAATTGTGAAATATTGTCTGGTAGCCTGCTAGGCTCCACAATTGCGCAAATCTTCCTGTAACTGTTCACTGGAGAAATTATGCAATTTCTCCCAGTAGGATTGCTCAGCCCTGAAATTGCACAATTTTGGGCAGTAGTCAGCTACTCTGCCTAGAAATTACGCAATCCTTTTGGGAAGCCAACCTAGCTCCCTCCTAGAAATGTGCATTTTCCCCCTCAACTAAGCAGGTTGTTGCATGTGCCATTGAGTTGACCGGTTCCACTCGGGACTGAGAAAACTTGAATTTCATGCATGGGTTGCTTTTTCCCAGAATAGTAAAAGCAACATGCAAAAAATCATCCCTAGATTTTAGGGAGTTATTTTTAACAACACGAGGTTGTATGCAAAGATAGTTTTAGAATCTTTCCTCCAAGTGGCATTTTTTCCTAGATTTGTGGCATGTGCGTCATGAGCCTCAAAATTATTTATTCGATGCTTCAGAGCTCACTTCTTCACATCGATATTGGAGCTTTGATATCCCACATCACATCCAAGACTCTTCGACACATCCAGCTCAGCTATTTCTAGGTAAGTTGTCTTAACTTGTCTTTTACAACATTTCTATCGCTTTTCATGTTTTGGCTTGTGTGGGTGCTATTTTCTTGAAATATGTTAACACTTGCGGTCGTTTACATGCATACTAGCTTGTACTAGCTCCATTTCAGTTTTAGTTAGCATCTCACTGTTGTCGCATGCATGAAACTATTTTGCAGGAACAGTCACCGATTCGGCGACTCGCTTCACCCACATGCATGTTGTTCTATTTTTTGAGTATTTCATTCATTGTTTGCATGCATGATCATTCGCTCCTGCTTACACTTAGTATCACCATGAATTCACTTTCACATTTGATTTCAATTTCTCGTCGGTAGGTCTGGGTAGCCTTGGACCAGACTCTGCCTCACCAAGACAACATTGCATAATCTTGAGAGGGAAGGCTATGTCTTCCTCTCAGAACATGTGCATTTTTTCCCAATGACTGTCCTCTAGTCTTGGATTGCACAATTCTGAGGGACAATGACTACTGGCCCAGAAAATTGTGCAATGCAGTCATTGGGCCTGCAATCATTTCCAGCTGAAATTGCACAATGCACAATTCCAACAGCCATCAGGCCAGCCTGGATTGTGCATTGTGCAATTCCATCAGCCAGCCATGCCTTCTAGATAGCCAAGGCTACCTTTTGCATAGTTATGGTAGCCAGTCACCCAACATCCGAGGAAATATTGCGCAATCCTTACCAGTCAAACCCCAGGTATGTTGCATGTCGTTCCTCAAGTTTGCTTTAGTTTTAGCTGACATATTTCTTTCCATGCATGTCACTGTGTCTCTAGATCTAGCAGGTGTTTGCCTACCTCTTAGCAGCTCAGGATCAATGGCCTCCAAGAGATAAGGATCAAAGGACACTGACAGAAGTGCAACTGGAGAAGCAGTTGAGCAAATGTATACAAGTCTACCGATCTATGAATACACCAAGCTGATTGTAGACAAGGACATCAAGCTGAAATGGAAAGAGGTCAATGATGAATTTGGAGGAACATTTGGGGAATACCTCGAACACCGCCAAGTCTACGTGAACATTCACAAGTCCGGCGTGTACTGGATTGCATGCAGATATCCCACATTCCCATGTGTGGACATGATACATTGGATCGTATCGCACATTGATTCAGAGACAATGACAAGGAGCAGTATCAGCAGGAAAAAGATTACTACCTTCAAAACACAGGATTCTGAACAGATGTATCATATGCCGAAGCCCGTGATCATCATGGAGACTCCCTTCAACTTACCCAACAGTGATTCCAACTCCAGATAAATCTTGAAGAACTGGGTGAAGTAGCCGACTAAATTTAGGATGACACCCAACCAAGTCTACAAGACAAAGATACTACGGAAGTCGTATCAATGCTTGGTCATCTTTGCACTTGATTGGTTCTTAGATTACATTAGAATCATCTTGTGTTTGAGAATTCTCTTGCATAGATCACACTTGCATAGTTAGAATTTTCATTTGATTGCCTTGTTTGACTGGATTTAACCTTTACCCTTTGGGTGTTTTCCTTTTTCCATCGATTTCACATTTCGAGCCCAAGGGTATCTAGTGGCTTTGTGTGTCAAGCCTTCCTTAGGTGTTTTTGATCCTCTAGTGGTCCAGTTGACTATTTGATTACTCCCTTGCACTTGTTTGGTGGTTGTAAATCGTCTTATTGCGTTATTCGGGTGACTTGCTTTGTTTTCACTTGAATTCCGCTTTGTCTCACTTTGAGCCTAGATTACATGGCTCATTGGTGTCTTTGGGACTTTTCCCATTCTTTGGAGGTTTGCTTGGTGATTTAGGGAACTGAATGTGCTTGTATTGAATAGAATTTGTTTGTTATCATTTTTCAAAGTTTGTTTAATGCATTTTGCCATCAACATAAAAGAAAAAATCTCTTTTGCTTTGTATTAGTTAATGAGAATTAGAGCTTTTCATTTTGATTAGTGATTAGTGATCTTAAAGAAATGTTTGTTAATTTCCATTAGCTGCATCAAGGAAGTTCTTTGTTGTTTTGTGATCATTTCGTTTGCGTGAAAGCTCTCAAACCCTCTCGTAATTAGCATTCATCGAATGAAATGACATATTTTGGCATATAGTTTGCATTTAGGGAATTTTGAGATATTACATACGGTAAGGCCTAAAAACTAAAACCTAATACAAGATCAACTTTAAAATGAAATGAATAAATCTAACAACGCATTGGAACATAACGCACACTTTTTGGAGGTCTAGGCTAGAGACGTGCTCCGACGTCATTAAACCTAGTCACTTTTGTTTCCACTCAAGGTTGGGTGATTCCTCCTTTTGTGACTCAATTGTGGTCTAGTACGGAATTGTGCTCCCACGTACCGTCGAGTATATGGGGAGACCCCACTAGGTTATCATCCTTTATCCATAGGAAGCCATGTCTGCCGCCTTACGAACCGTAACGCACCGAACACAACATTCGGGAAGATTGACTGCCGTACGGAAAGTCCTTGGTTTTCATACGATTGACAAGGTGTATATGCAGTTTTCCGGATTGTCTGGTAAACCTTTTGCCTAGTTCTCTAGAGTAGTCACTTTTGATCCTTTTCGGACTCCCTAAAAGAAAAGGCTCATCTAAGCATTTTTCACTTCGGGCTCACTAAACATTCGAAGGCGACTAGAGTCGTCTTTTGGTCCTTTTATCGACTCTCTAAAGATGAAAAGGTCAAGTTATGTCCTTGTGTCTAAAAATTAAATTGCCCGTGCTCACACACCTTGTTAGATTCTATTTGTTGGCCATTTGATTGTGTGTCTTGGCTCTTTTTTAGCCCCGTGTGTGATTTTCCGCTTTGATGGCAACTTTTCCATAGTTCACGAACCCAGGAATCCCCTGTGAAGGGAATCCTGGTCATTTTCCTCCTTTTGGGAATGTTGGTGCTCCTTACATGGCAACGGTGTCCCTTCCTGGGCTAACCGTTGGGTTTACTGTTTGGTTGTTCTCAACCTTTGTGGTCCCTAATGTCTCAAGTACTGGTCAATCAGTTCTTCCACCCGAACAACATCATGTTGATTCCAAGGCGGATCTCTCCCCTTCTTCAACTGTTTCTACGTCCTCATCTTCTACTTCGCCTGGTGAAAGTCTGGATTCAAGTAACTAGGTGGCTAAGAAGAAGAAGAAGATGATGATGAAGAAGAAGTCTCATAAGCGAGAGGCTAAAAATGCAGCTACTCCTCCGAGTACAACACAGGTCGGAACTCCTTCTGCTCCTCTGTGGAAGGTTAAGTTTCCTTGTAAATTGTGCAAGGGAGACCATCTTCTCCGTGATTGTCCTGGCCTTCCCAAGGTCTTAGAAGTATGGTCTCACGATCCGGCCTGCCCCTCATTGCCCTCTGTAGCTCATGGTGATGTTACCCTATCAACTGGCAGTGGTAAGAAGAAAGGGAAGATTCGATTCCCCTGTAGGCTATGTGAAGGCAACCATCCCCTTCACCTTTGTCTGCTCCTGGATAAAGCTTCCACCATTTTGGAAAGTCTTACAGCTTCTTTACCCCAACTCCCTATTGGTTATCAGAGGCTCTCTTCAGATCCTCTCCCTGTCGACAAAGAGATTGTCTTAGATCCTTCTCTTGTCCATCCTCCTTTTCCTGAACCTGGCTATGCTAAGCTTGTTACCGACCAACCATTGGTCAGAAAGAGTGTCGACTCGGGTTCCCCGCCTATTGATCACTCTATTCTAGAAGAGTGTCACGATCATGTTATTCTCATCTCGTCAGATTCTCCTGAGTCTGAAAATGGCTCTCCTATCCCAGCTGATCCTGAGAGGCCTTCTTCGGAGCAGGGGGGCAATCATACGATTCCCCCACCAAGTAGTTCAGTCGTTTCCTTCGACTGGAGTCACCTGACTACTTTCCGTCTTCCATCCCATGTTCCTTTCCAGATTATAGTACATGCCTATGATAGGGCAGTACCTGACACTGTCTTGGATGAGGGTGCATCTGTTAGTCTTATGCCTTCCACTACTTGGCAAGCTTTGGGCTCCCCACAGCTCGTGCCAGTTGTGCAGAATCTGATGGCATTTGACAGAGGAACCAGTCAACCATTGGGGATCCTCCCAAAGTTCCCTATTACTTTGGGAGGAAAAACCATCTGTATTGATGTACTGGTTACCCAAGGTGCTTTAGATTTTAGTCTTCTCCTTGGTTGTGACTATGTTTATGCCATGGGGGGCCTTGTTTCTTCACTTTTCCATGTGGTTTGCTTTCCACACGATGGAAGGATGGTGATTATAGATCAATTGCCATTCTTTAGTCCCCCGGTCCCTCCTGTGCAGTTGTCATCCCCTCCTGGTTTTTATCCACCGGTTGTATCTGCCCCACCACAGGTCAACTATGAGGCTACTTATCCCGTGCCTATATCCAGTGATGCCACCGTTGTGCATAGTGTCCTGGGGGCATTGGGTCTTGACTTCCAAGATGTGATCCTTCCACCAGGAGTGGCACTCTTGGAAGCTACGGCTTCCTGTTCATTCTGATGAAGGTCGTCCGGAGCATAGTTCACTTTCCTATGTCAAGCTCCTTAGAAAATGAAACTAGGTCTAGACGGAGCATAGTTCACTTTCCTATGTCAAGCTCCTTAAAAAATGAAACTAGGTCTGGTCGGAGCATAGTTCGCTTTCCCACGTCAAGCTCCTTAAAAAATGAACCTAAGGTTGGTCGAGCATAGTTCCTGATCTTGTGTCAAGCTCGTTAAAAAATGAAACAAGGGTAATGAGGATAGTTCTTTTACTGTGTCAACCTCATTAAAAAAATGAAACAAATCCCTTTCCAAATCGAGTCTTTTGATTAAGATCTCGTAAAATACAAGTCGAGTCTTTCCAAGATCTCGAAAGTGAACCTTCATTCCATCCACTTTGTTGAATGCAATGAAGCTTGGGGGGCATGTACCTCGTTTTGCATCATTATGCTGGGGGCATGCGAACTTATAACAAGCATAGTT
>APFE030161559.1:0-10475 GCA_000404065.3 Pinus taeda
TTGAATTTTATAAATATAAATTTGTAATTATTTGTATTATTAAAATGTTGTTTTTGGCAAGGTAGTTGACTTTCAACCATGACCATAAGATTTGAATTTTTGTCATATTTTATTTGTTTTGTTTGTACAATATTATAAGTTTATAGGTGTTCATCAATGATTTAACTTATATAGTGGGCTGTTTAATGCTGATATATTTATCTTAGATCTATTAAGCACTTAGAGAAATCAAATTCTCAATATGTAAATCTTTTTGAGTGCAAAACTTGAAAAGGGTTTGCACCTCAAGAGACTTGATCCATCTTGATATTTCATATTAATATTACATATATATTTAACATCTCTATATGAAAATATTATATTTTGATTATTATTAAATCCATATAATTACATATATCTACAAATACATCTATCTATCAACATTATTTTCTCTAATAGATTAATAATTATATATATATCTATATATGCTATATATATATATAATATATATATATATAGTTATAGAATAATACGATATTCTAATTTACTTTTTATTGTTAAAGTAATTAGATCTTTATAATTATTAACTAAATTTTAAACAGTAAAATTTTTAAAATATTAAAATAAAAGTAAAAATCATTATTATTAAATTTCTTTTAAATGATAATAAAAATATATAATAAAAACATTGTAATATAATAAAGGTATGCATGGAATTATTATTTTTATTTTTATATATATATTTTTTAAATTTGAGTCAAAATTAATTATTATTATTTATTTATAATTTTTATTATTATTAGAATAATTTAATATTTAAAATATCAAATTAAAAAAAATATTATCAGCTTTTTATAAATTTAATGAAATGTAATGGAAAGAAATAGTTTATATAATAAATTTTGTGAATTATATGTTGTGAGGGTGTATAGAGATTTTTAATGTTTGTAATCTCAAATTCAAATAGTCACATGAAATGTTTTATAATGATATTTAATTTTAAATTTTGTATATTAATTTTTTTTAGTTTAATTTTTTGTTCTTAAAATAGGATGGATGTTTAAATGGTTTATAAATTTTCTTTAGGTTAGTATTTAAATTTATTTTAAATTCTTATTATATGTTATTCAAAATTTTAGTAATATGTTTAGAAGGGATTAAGTATAGTGATTTGGAAACCAAGGTAGTTTTTAAAGCATTATTCTCCTGATGGTTTACATGATCATTTTAGTTAATATTATTTTATTTTGGGATTTTAGTTTTTTAGTAATACCAACTCTTCCCACTAATATATGTATATTCTCTATACATATGTGTGTTGAGTGTGTGAGATAATGTTTGGGTTGTAATTTTCAAACATAACAGTATTAGAGTTTCATTTAGAGTTCAACTTGTGATCAACAAAAGCCTTAGCCAGCTTTAAGGTGTAATTCACCATCAATTGAGTCATTAATTACCTTGAGGGTGTAAATTGATGTGCTATATGTGTATGCAATGTGTGGTGGCATTTGGGGTGTAACTTATTATCGGCATAGGAAATAACTAGTTTGGAGGTGAAACTTTTCAATGATAGAGGCCTTTTAACTAACTTTGAAATGTAAGTCTCTATGTTGCATGTGTATATGTATGTGCGTATCAGGAGTGTGTGGTGGAATTTAGGGTGGATTCACATAATAAATAGGGACAAAGGTCATTTATAAAAAGAGACATGTTATATACACCAAAAGTTAATGTGCCATCTTTTATGGGCCATTTTTATGTTATGGATGTTAATTCTTACTACTAAAAGGTCTACTAGTAAAGCGTGCATGCAAATGCTTAGATGAAATTTCTTATAGCCCTTAATTATGTTTAGATTCTAATTATTACTATTATTCAATTTTTTTTAGTACTAAATTTTATGGGTGGGTGTTTTGGAGCAACCTATGGGAATGGAGGGGAGTGTGCTGAATTTGGAATGCAAATTATAATCCATCTTCTAGTACTAAATTATGTAAGTAGTTGTGTTGGGACAAGCGAGGGCAAGGTGACTGAATTTGGGAAGCAACTTTTAATTGGTAGAAGCATGAGATAGAAGTGGTTTATAGGGTGTTATGTACACTAAAATTATAAGTGTGATGCCTTTTGCTATCTTCTATGTTGGGATTCTAGTCTTGGTACTACATTTAGCAAGACATTATGCATTACAAATGCTTAAGTGATATTTCTTCTGAGCCATATTTTATGTTAAGATATGAAGCCTTATTAATATGAAACATTATTAATATAAATATTATTTTAATATATGGTTATGTCAGGTTAAAGTTCATAATCAATAAAAAAAATTAGTTAAATGTACAAAATGAAAATATATGAATTATTAAGTATATTATAAGTGTTTGATTAAAGAATAATATTAATGAATATTCCCTCCCATGCATAAAAAAATTAATAAAACTATTTAAAAATATAACTATTTTTTATATATATATATATATACTATATTAATATATATATATATATTTTGAGATTTAGATAAACGTTATCAATAGAAAATTTAAAAAAGTAAATATTAATGAATGCTTTTAAAAATGGTGTATATATGGTTGAAAATATTTCTTAATATATTTCGTTTTTTAATAAATTTATATTAATAGATTTTTCAAAACACACACATATATATAATTATTATATAAATAAAATATTATAATTATTTATAATATATTATATATATAATTATTTATAATTAATTATATATATTTAAGCCATTTTTAAAAGTCAAATATTTTTTTTACTCTTAACAATTTCAAGCATAAATCAAGTCCATGGGGCTTTGGATTGATGTGAAATGGTGCCTTGTTTAAGGCACTCCTTGCCATATGTCCACAGGTTCAAATCCCCAATAGATACTTAGGTTAGTCTAATAGATAAAAAAAAAAAAAATTCTAATGAAACTCCAAAAACTAAATTCAAAATCCAATATTCCTGTACAAAAAATCTTATTATATAATACCATACATTTGATTTTTTATTATAAATTTGATTTCTTAATATAAACAAAAATCTCCTACCATCTTTCAGTCATTTATCGTAGACTTGGAAATAAAACATATAACATATACTACAACATATATTGAAATAATTGAAATTCTACGAAAGAAAATCATGTAAAGAGTAATGATATTAGTTAAAACCAAGTGTCATCAAGAAATTTTTGTTTACTAACCCTCTGCTATTTTGTTTTTATACAAACTTGGTATATTTCATATCAACTTTGAACCATCCATATGTTTCATTCCTATATTGGTTGACATGTTCATCCTATACTGGTTGACATGGTCAAAAGAATATAAAAGAAAAATAAATATGCCATGTTTATATTTTATTTACTTTGTATAATTTCCTTATTTATTATTTTTAATATATCTTTTTTATTAAAATAATACTTATGTGAAATAAGAAAATTAATTTTAATTTCTCTCCTCTATTATAATATTGAAACAATGAATATGTTTTTACAGATTCAACTCAATTATCCCGACGAGGTGCTTACGTCAATAAGTGGGCATTTTGGTCCTATCTCTCATGGACCCCCTGTTATAAGATCACTCACATTTCACACTAATGTCAGAAGGTTTGGACCATATGGTGTGGAGAAAGGGACTTACTTTTCTTTGCCCATGAATGGAGGAAGAATAATAGGTTTTCATGGAAAAAGTGGTTGGTTTCTGGATTCAATTGGAGTTCACCTCTCTTACTCTGACAACACAATTTGGTCAGCCATAAAAGGAGGTGCTAAATCACTATTATCTAGCAACTGACAAACGATACCGCATAACATGGGAACGACTAATATTTATATGTATGTGAATCCTTTTAAGGATTATATTTACTTTCATATGACTTTATCCGTGGAGATAAAATAGTAAATAATATGTATATGTATGTGAATCCTTTTAAGGATCATATTTACTTTCATAGGACTTTGTCCTTAGAGATAAACTAGTAAATAGTACATTGAAATAGCATCTCGTAGAAATAGGAAACATAGAATAGTTCTATAATGCTGAGATGTTATACTTGTTTTTCCATATAATAGTTTTAACTCTGAGTATATAAGCCGGAAATGATTAGTTAGCCCATTAATATATTTAATGAGTGTATTTTTTTTATATATATATATATAATTAATTTAAGTTGAAATGGTTAAAAATTTGAAGATTTATAATAATCAATGTTAAGACTATAAATTTTCAAATTTATCGATAATCAGTGTAGTTTAATAAAATTTTTATGAGTTTTTTTATTAATTTGAAATGTGATTATAAATACTTTAATGATATTTTGTAAAACAAAAAAGTTAACGTATTTTATAGAAAATATTTATGATTTCCCAAAGTGCGTTGGTTTTTTTCCTGTTGTGATTAGTTTATTTTGTTTGGTTTTTTTTTTTCATTAGTTATTTTGTTGGGTAAAAAATTGATAAATTCATTTTGTGGTAAATATTGAAATATTGTTTTTATTATGTTATTATAATAGGAACCATTATTTTAAACTTTGGACGGATAGATCACATTACACAGTTTATTTGGAAACATTAAACAATATGATTTAACTATGGAAGTATCCTATCACCCATAGTGGGAGCTACACAAATAGTAGAATGAAGAATAAAATTAAATATGAAATATATACATAATTAATATAAATACATAATAAAACTTTCAATAATTAATTCAAGATAGCTTTATTAGAATTCAAGGTTTCTTTACAAAATAATGAAAACTATTCTTTCAAAACTTCAATTATAAATATTTGCTGATATTTTTCTAAAAATCCTTAACTTTTGCGATCATTCTATATAAAATTTTGGTGATTTCCCATTAAGTAAATTCATTCTTAGAAAATAGGTATATATTATTTTTTAATTAGTTATCTCATTTGGTAGAAAGTGGAAAAATAAGATTGAAAGAAAATGTAAACTTCTAAATTTTCAACATTATTAATATTAAAACATTGTGTTTATGTGTGTGTGTTTGTGTAACCTCATATACCACAATGATATGGTGGGGAACGACCCCTGAGATGAAAGTCACTCAGCGAAACATGGTCTCCTCTTAGTCAACATGTGCCATAGAACTTGCATTCCTAGGATATCAAAGAATGCCTCTAATCTCATTAGATATTGATAAAAACATCCCAAAATTCTTTTGTTGAAATCCCTCTCACAATACATCTTTACAATAAAAGAAACCCTTATTTAAATATGTATCTTCTATTTTTAATGAATACATATTTTCATACCCCACGATACTTATAAACTCACCTACCTCACATCCCTCCCCCAATATCTACAATATTTTGACTTTATTTTTTATAATTTAAAAATTCCTTTTATGAATGAATGTGGTAAGATATTTGTGATTAGGTGAAGCTCTCATGAATACCACACATTCAATGAAGAATAAAATTAAATACTAAGTAAAAAGAGATTTAATACGAATATACAACAAAACTTACAACAACTTATTCAACATAGTTTTATTAAAATTCAATGGCTAGTGCTTCTAGTGCAATTTACAAAATAATGGAGAACCATAGGCCCCTATCACACTCTCAAGTATTTAAGCTATAGTTCCAAAACTATTTGTTTCATGTTAGGGCCCTAGCCTCCCTAACTCCTTATGTAAATAGATTATTATGTATGGCTATGTATGGAGGTCGTAAGTAGTAAATAACATCCATCTAGTAGCCTAAACAAAAATATTGTAAGAAGGATTACTAGAAGGTTCTACCTACTAGAATGTTCCTTCTCTAGAATACTTTTAGGGGATAGAAAGTACCATATGTAGAATTATTGTAAAAAATTTCTTAGCAATCATTTGTGATTTGAGATGTCTCTATTGGAGGTTGCATCCTCAAAAAGGAAAGTAAACATTGTTTCAATATCAATAAAAGTAAAATATGTTGGTTCATATTCTCTACTATGTTTCCAATTATATTTCTTTTTGCAATTTATCTAAGTAATATATGTCATTTATGCTCTAAATATTTATATTTGGCACATCAAAAATGGTATCAAAGTTATTTCCTATTATATTTTTTGGGCCATTTTTTTCAAGCTATAAACATGTTTTGATGTTTATAAATAACACAGAAATATATCATTTAGTGAGTAAAATTGTCATTGGGTATTATATATATATAGGAAAAAAAAGATATTTCACCTAGTTGGAAACCCTTCTAATCCTTGTTGGTACCCATTCAAGTAGACAACATCAATTGACATGGATTTTCACTTCCATGTACATTTGGGTATATCTAATATTTTGAATGTTTCTTGAAACTAACTTTAGCTTAGATACTCAATAATCTAGATTTCTATAGTGACACTAGGAATAACAATTTCGAAGATTTCTCTTACATATGTAATTTAGTATTATAACTAAGGGTATAATTGAATCTCCCTAGCAAGAGCTATAAGATATTGTGAAAAGTAGTACTATTGAGCCTTGTTTGTAAATCATATAGGTATAAAATAGGGCTCTACCTTGTCCATTGGATTGAAGCCACAATTGTTTTTGTTAATCCAAAAAACTTATAAAGTATGAGGCTATGTTGAAATTTTAAAGATTCAATCATTGGAAACCACACTTGTTGCTTCCAATTCAAGAAAGAAATTTATTTATAACCTTCAATCTTCATAATTTGAGCATTTTGTCTGTGTAATATTCTTCAAGTGGGAGTATAACTTAGTATGATTCTAAAAATATGGAATTCTTATTTGGGACCAACCTCAAGAGACTCCTTGTGTTCCACTAATCCCATTGGTCCCTCTCTCATGTACAGATTTTCCTGTGTGGACTCACTATCCACATTATCCATTTCTTATCTTATTAGCCCTATAAATTCCAAATGATCACATTGATACAACTCTCTAGTTAGTCATTTTGTGTGGACCCTCTAGCCCCATTACACCACACCAATATGCCTAATCTTAGCCCTCAAAAACATTTTTACTTATGTACCCCATTTAGATAGCTAATTGAAAAAATGGTTATGTAACCCATATTTCTCTATTGGAAATGTTATTTGGTGAGTTACAAATAAAATTAGATTTCACTCAAGATGTTCTGAAGGAAAACTATAATGCATTTAATTACAAGCTCAACAAATTGGAATTGCTCCCTAAGCATATATCCCAACTTATTAACGAATTTATGAAATATCTCTTCCACTAAGAGGGAATTGAATTATCGACCAATTACATAGGGATTGAATCTAACCCAATTATTTTTTATTTATGTGGATGCATGTTGGAATAAGGAATTATGAGAGGGGGGTGAATCAATGATAGTAATATTCTTTTCTTTTTCTAATATGCTTATAGTCCCTTTTTATATTATGTTACTTGTGAGAGCATTCATTCATAAAGAAAGTGAATAACAAGTTTAAAATTTCATGTCCATACAACCAAGCACATGAGCAACACACACATTTGACACAGTTTTATTCTCGTAGAAACCCAGAGGGAAAGAACCACCAAATTATTATTTTATTTGTTTGTGAGAACCCACTCACAGGAGGTACCAACCTCCTTAAGTTAGAAAGCACCAACTTGCCAAGAGGCACTAACCCCTTCTGAATGTAGGCACCAACCTTTTCTTATCATTGTTATACTATTTCATATATTTTTCAAACTAAAAAAAAGACGCATATACATTACATGTAAAATACCAAAATGGTTGGTTGTAGAATCAACTTCTTCTCTTGGTATTCTATTTTTACAATGATTCCTTTAATCTCATGCGATTGTTCTTTACTCGCTGCTCACAACAACATATCCTCAACTGTCTGCCTTATCTCGCACATGATCTCAGTTGCACACACATAAACTCTACCCTTATTGTTTTTCTAACAACACACTTGATGCTCTCGCTAATTCATATCTCTATTTGCTCTTGGTGATTAAACCTCATGGTTTACACACAAAACTCTCACTCCTTAGATCTTCAATGATATGCTTAACTTCCCCATTTTTTGAATGGAAATCAATGGTTTTGATCCATAGATACACACTACGCAAATTTGTCTCTATTGCCTCTACTCGTACTGCCCAACTGTACTTAGGTAAAGCTCCCCCTGATTCTGTTGCATCTTCTAATTGAACCCTATCATAGAATTAAACAGAAATATGGACCTTGAAGTTCTTCACTAAGTGACTACATAAATTTCCATGCTGAGAATATAATTCTCTAGCGGCCTTCACACTCCTCTGTGACTCCCATGCTTATTTATTACTCCATAGAGCTCGATAGTCCTTAGGGATGGCCACTCTAATCCTCATTTAACACAACCATATGTGTACATGAAAAAGTCGATTCCTTCCTCCATTCCCTCAAATTCATCATTGTTAAATGTTGTCCTCATTAACATGTCTCAAAACCTTCTGAAGGTCTAGTTAACTTCAAAAATGAACCTCGTTGTTCATGCATTCAATTCTTTAGTTGTCGTTTTATACATCCATTAAACTCACTGTACTTCTTCATTAGAACCTAACTTATTGGAGCTTACACAGGAAG
Organism: Pinus taeda; assembly: GCA_000404065.3. Lineage (NCBI taxonomy): Eukaryota > Viridiplantae > Streptophyta > Pinopsida > Pinales > Pinaceae > Pinus > Pinus taeda. Next base: position 8,541 of record APFE030161559.1, read on the forward strand.
AGTGTTGTGAGATTTCACTTCTCCAATATCCTTGGCCCTCTTTTCCTTTATCTCCTTGAGCAATTTCTTTCTCATAGGAACAACATTTGTGACCGATGGCTTGGTACTATATCAAAGCCCTTTTGTATCGTAACATACACAAATAAAATGTTACGATATTACTCAGTATAATATCCTTAGCTCCCTTGTACATCCCTTGGTCCCCTTAAGCTGCATATGACCTTGTGTCCAGAAATATCAGAGCCCCCTTTCTCAGAACTTATTTAACAATCATTTTCAGAAGAGTTACGATGTTCTTATCCTCTAATATTCTATCCTCTGATATGCTAACATCACTAGCCACTTCACTTTCTCAGGCCCACTGATATGTCACCACGTGTCCTACAAGAGGAGAGAGAAAGAGTCCTGAGCAACCTTAGTTTTGCATCAAATCCTTTGTTAATTTGGCTGCACTTTCCTCCATGCTTTTATCAACATTGGCCCTAATGGATATCGTAGCTTATTAAAATATTGTTGTTAAGATGTTCTGATATTTCGATGTCCTGGACCTCTGATATTCTGATACCCCAGTCCCCAATATCATCAACTTTGATGCTCTGATTTAGTCTACTCTGATAGTTTTATATTCCGGTCTCTAAGGTTCCAATATCATAGTCTCCAAGGTTCTAATATCAAGTCCCAATGGACTCCTACCTCTAAGATGTTTGCAAACTATTTGCAACTCTTTTCTCTTTGATTCTTCTTCTTGTACTTGGAATGTTGAACTCCCTACCACCATAGTCATCATTTTATGGCTTCTCCAATAAGCCTTCTACTATGATGATTCTCTACATGAAGCCTACATCTACCATGGGATTCATTTTGGATTCCCATTCATCATACGAACCTTGGTTGACATCAATAATCATGTTGACCCTGGTTGACATCAATGCCAACACTTACACAACCACTAGCCATGCAGACACCACCAATTGTTCAGCAATCGTTCCCTTTGGCATTGATGGAAACACCACAATATCCCCCTCAGGCTAGGCTTGGTATTCTCTGATGCTAATCTTCTCCCCTTTAGCATCATTGGAAATGAATACTTCTTGAATACTCACCCTAAACAATTGCAACGTACTCTTCCATGGATCCCACATCTTGAGTACCTTCCACCACCTACCAAAATGAAGTCATTTGGAAGGAGTAGTAAAAACTCATATCTACTGCCTCATATTTTCAAGTGGTTCTCTTATGAGTAGCTAAGTAAAGATATCTACAAGTTTCTTTTTAGTGGCCACATATTCAAGTCTGACAATATTGGTTGCAACTTGTTCCCTCAAGAAATGGAACTTGATAGGAATATGATTAGTCTTTGAATGCATGAATGGATTTTTGGAGATGATGATGGAACTTGTATTATCACACATAATTGGAATAGGATGAGTCAACTCTATCTGAATATCCTTTAAAGTCTTCTTCATCCACAAAATCTCTGTACAACAAGTAGTTGCAGTAATATACTCCGCTTTAGAAGTCAATAAAGAAATGGAGGCTTGTTCCTTGCTGACCCATGATGTTAGGTCCCTATACTACTATTGTAATCCCTTATTGTTATGAGTACAATGCCCTTATTATATTGTTGTGCCCATGTAGTCCCCATATTGTTATTATTGTGCCCCATAGAAGCCCACTATTGTTAATATCATGCTCTTACATTATTATTGCTATGTTGCTTCTGATTATATTATGACCCCTTAGACTCCTATATAGAAAGGAAGTATTTTCATTCGTATCATCTAAGAATTGTTCATTTGTGTAATGTAAAGGAGGTTTCCCCCTCGAAGTTTTTTCTAAGGTGTTCATCTATATTTTCTATCTTTTTGTGAGTTGGTTTCATAACATTTGGTATCAGAGCTTTGGATTCTAGGGTTTCGCTACTCCAAACAAGTC
>APFE030161560.1:1804-15224 GCA_000404065.3 Pinus taeda
TGATGTAACAATGTCTTGATTTTGTTGCTTGAAAATAGAGGTTATGCTTTACTATTTCACATAATTTCTTACAATCTTTCCATAAGTATTGATTTGTAATCTCAGTCACTAAGGGACGAAAATAATGACAAAGGTAATATTCCATGGTTTGAAGTTCCCCTCTTACTAAATATTTAAATATATCACCACAATTTAACTATTAGTTAAAGGAATTGTATTTGATTTGTAAACAATTCATTGCTTGATTTATAGATTTTGATTTTTTCCCTTTTTTATTTTTTTCTCAGATTTGGTATGAGATATCTTCCCAAATTTGGGTTCCCTAGTTTCCCCACCATAGTTACGAGGTTCAAATGCTATCATTAAATATTCTCGGAACGTTACAACTTGTCCAGTAAGTGTGCTTTGAAACATTGTTGTTGCTTTTCCACGGTGTTAATGCAAATAAGCACTGCAACTAGTGCCATTATTTAGATTAAGTGTCGAAATCTAGGTGGTATTGTAATGATGGAGTGACTGTTTTCTAGCTACTAAGGCCATATGCATTTTTATCTCTTATGTTTTCCTGAGATATTCAAATTTAGAATAAGAATTAAGGTCTCGTTTCCACTGTAGATTGCAGCCAGTTTCTTGAACATAATATATAGTAGATTATCTTTTATTAATCCACTGTAGATGTGATCCTTCGCAGGAAAGGAAATTCAAAGTGACTTTGATTTCAAATTGATTTTTCAAAACATCCACACAGGAAAGGAGATTCAAAGTGACACTGATTTGTCAAAATGGAGGCAACAGAAAACGAAACTTTGTATTCAACAATGCTCTTAATTTCATATGTACATGCACAGACATATTAGTAGAAAATATTGAAGGGTTGCCTAAGTAATATTTTCCATTCCACTACATTCTTTATAGCTTGTAAATAAATAACTTGAAACAATTCATTACACTACTTGTTATTCTTTATTAATCAGTGATTAAGATTTTGATATTGACTGGCTAAGATTTTTCTTCCTTTTGTGAAATTGTGTGTTCTATAATGCTTCTTTTCCATTCACTATGTATAGCATATAAAGTGTGTCTAATGGAGTAGGAATATTAGAAATTCTTGTGATCCTTGAACTATGTTACAAGGTAGAAACCCAATGGGGCAGGGTAGGTGCATCCCCACAAAGGGGTCACAAATACCAAAGTTGATATTGGCTAGTGCCTTGAGCTAGAAAATTTCCTTTACTTTTGTATTAATAGTGAATATAGAGAGGATTCTAATATTATATTTATAAGATTTATATCAGTTAATATTGATGAATAAAATTCATGAGACATGAGCTAGGATGTCATTGCAAGGTGGTTGCTGATTATTGGAAGCTATGTTGGCCAATATGTTAGGCCAGGTGGTCGCACTCCCTTGATCGTGAGCATGATTGTGATCAAGATGGAAGACTTCATAGTCTAAAATGATTGTTTAGTAGTGATAGTTAGTGGGCTCATTCACAAAAGCTTCTATTTCACTAATCCTTTTTATAGATTTGTCAAATTCAATTTCCAAAGGTTTTAATTACACTATATAGTTGAGTTCTGAGAGAGTTGTGATTCACAGTGTTAAGTATAGCGGCTATGACACTTGAATGAAGACAAGCATAGTATAGGTATCAGACTCTGTTATAAGCTTACCTGCATATTATAAGGGACTTGGTTGGCTTTTTTATAATTTTATAAACAAGTTCCATGTCATGGAAATGTGAAAAAAAACAGTGATATTGCCACCATTTGGCTCTTGCCATATATGGTTTTATACTTTTTCAAAAGATTCTCTAAGAGTTCACAATGCTAAGATTCACTAGGACTTTACAAAGTTTTATTATTTAGTGAAAGACTCACCAAGATATTACAAGATTTTATAATTGAGTAAAATATTTGCCATGCCTAGTGAGAGATTCGCCAAAAAATTATATATACATATTATATTATTGATAAAATCACCTTCCAATTTTCCTATATACCATGGACATCTGCCCATTTATTATACATATAAATTTAAGGGGGTTCTTAAAATTTTCCTTGCATATATCCAGTAAAGTTGTGATTCAGTTAATCCATTGTATGTTGATCTTTAACTAGTGCATCAAAACTTCATTAACCATATAAATAGTAACAAGGTGCAATAAAAACAGAGTAGATCATCACACATAAGAAACACACATGAACACCATGATATAAGGTGGAAACCCAATGCGGGACAAAAACCACCTGCTGTTGTTTTATTTAATATAAGAAAAACTTGTTTACAATCTTGTACTGGCACAAACTCATAGCAGCATGCAAGAACCCACCTCTAGAAGGCTACTACCTTTACTCATTCTCCAGCTTCTATTGAAAGGGAGCTCCAACCACCTAGCTCTTGTACTAGCCAATATATTTACTAGTACGTAGGCGACGACCTACAGAAGGCTACAACCCTCTCTTTTCTTAGAGGGACCAAGTTTCATAAACTTTCATAATGGATCCATCTATAACATCAAAGCACAAAATCAATCACCACTACAATACAACCATCAACCACATCTATAGCATCAATCTCTGAATCACCCAACAACTGAATCACTGAAACCCTGTCATCAACCACAGTGACCAGAACACAAAGCAAGACCCAAAACTCTGCAACAACCATCAGAACCATTTGTAAATTCAGATATCATATTTCATTATGTATACGCTACTCTGATGAACCCAACCAGCGTGTATACGCGCTTTTACCAAAGAAAACCCACGTATAGATATGCAAATACTAACTTATAACTTTGCAGCTATTCTAGACATCAATCATACCCAGATCATAACATTTATAGAATAAACATGTGTCAATAATTCAGATCTAGTCTATCCATGATAAAACCATATAATGATAAGACATTCCAAGCCTTAAGATCCCAATCCATAGTTCATCATCATCCACATGGGTGCATTCTTGGTTCAGATCAAGCAAAGCATCACAAATCCATTACCAGCACACTGGATCTCACACTTCATCAGATATTCAATCCTTGAACACTTTCTCTTGGGCCTAATGATCTTCTTCTCCTTATATAGGTTTAGGACTCTCTCAATACCATGGTCCAAAAACCATGTAGGACCAATACCTTGGACCCAATACCTGGGGTCAATACCTTGAACCAAATACCATGAACCAATACCAAAATACCATGGACCAAATACCATAGACCAAAACTTAGTTTTCCAACATGTACACACTTTCCCTTCTGTGAAACTGTGTGTGTATGACATACGTGCCTTTTGTTCTGCTAACCCGCGTGTATACACACCTTTATCAAGATGAACCAGCGTATACCTCTCTCTGATCATTAATTCCTTGCTCTTGACTTGCTGCACTATGATCTATCATCTGATGAGTTACCATCAAGGACAACACCCGTATCATACATGTATCATAATGCCAACAATCTCCCTCTTTGGACTTAATGGCAACAACCACACCAAGTCACTCTCCCCCTTTGACATCAAGGCCAAAGTGCAAACCAAGATATTATCTTCCTTGATTACATTATGCTGTCCATACTCCCCCTGAGTACCTGTTGAAATCTATTAAGAAATTTACCCAAGAACACAGAGAGAAACAAATATAAAAATAACCAGTAGCAACCATAAACACATAAACACACATGTTTATCTAGGAAAACCCCAAATCCAGGGAAAAACCCGATCATAATGAAATTTCATTATCCTTGGCCAAAACCCTGACCAATCCGGCCAAGTGAGCCTTCACTGCTCACCTCTAGGCCCCTTGCATTACAATGAAGTCCTTCCAGCCCTTTATAGGCTCCATTACATATAATACCACGAGCAAAATACCATGGGTGCACAATACCGTGTGCCCCAAAACCATCATTGTTTAACCTCCTTTGACTCTATCCTGAGTCAAGTTTACTTAACAATTCCCCCCTTAAACTTGACTTGGGGTTCCTTAACAATTCCCCCCTTAAACTTGACTTGGGGTTCCTTGACTAACTCCACCCAAACTTGCTAAGTGAGACAATCCCGCTCACTCTAGCTCTTACCCCCTCAAAGTTTTTACCCAGGGTATTGTTAACCCGACATCCCCCCTATCACCTAGGTCTAACCCAGACTTTACCGGTGATCACCGAGGGGTACACATGCCTTACCAAGTCTTACAGTAGTATGCCCATTTACATGCAATTATTTTGACTTCATTAATTTTATTTTTTTTGTTGCTATTCTAACCCATGTTCTCTCAATTGTGGGAATCCTTGTTTTGTTTCTTTGTTGCCTTCTTGCCAAGTTTAACTGCCTTTAAATTCTGAGATGAATCCTTGAAACCCTCGCCTGGGGTGACTTCACCAGGAGGCCTTGATCTGGATTTAGAGCGTGATAACATGCGATGCTTCTTGTTTGGTTGATCTATATCCATGGCATCAACATTCTCTTCCATGCCACTTGAACTTTCTCGCTTACGACCTCGCCAAGACACAGATCTGCTTCGAGCTCTCTCTATTATTGCTGAAGGATCCCAAAACAACTACTCCTCCTCCTCCTAATCCTCTACCTCGGGTCTCTTCGCCTGCAACAACTCTTTCATGGCCGCTACAGATTGTAGCTTCCTTGCCTTCATCTATCTGCCTTTGTAGAACCTTATTTTGGCTGCATTGAGCTCATCAAGCACTATAAACCCCTAGCATCAAAGAATCCCTTTGAGGCCAATATTTGGCTCTGATACCAGTTGTTAAGAAATTTACCCAAGAACACAGAGAGAAACAAATATAAAAATAACCAGTAGCAACCATAAACACACATTTTTATCTGGGAAAACCCCAAATCCGTGGAAAAACCCGATCATAATGAAATTTCATTATCCTTGGCCAAAACCCTGGCCAATCCAGCCAAGTGAGCCTTCACCGCTCACCTCCAAGCCCCTTGCATTACAATGAAGTCCTTCCAACCCTTTATAGGCTCCATTACATATAATACCACGGGCAGAATACCATGGGTGAACAATACCATGTGCCCCAAAACCATCACTGTTTAACCTCCTTTGACTCTATCCCAAGTAAAGTTTATTTAACAAAATCTCTAATTGAGCTCCCCCTTTGTACATGCCAAGATGTACCAATCCATTCATGCTCCCCCTGAGCACATGCAAGGTCTACAAAAGCATAACATGACTCTATACATACATCGCTAATGACCTTCCTATCACTAAAGACTCATACATACATCAATCTCCCAACCAAGTGGTGATACACCATATCTTTATACATGACTAAGAAACATTGCATCATCCATCCCATGCATAGTGGGGTTATAAATCAAAGACCAACAATCTAATCAAGACCATGATAGTCATCAGCAACTATCATACACCATATATGATCTGCACCATAAGCATTTGTCATCAGCATCCAGACATGTAACCAACAATAAGTAGCAAGATGTACCATTTAGCCACATAAGCATCGTCACCAAAGACTTCTAACCATAATGCCAACAATACATTATTTGAAGTATATGCTCCCCCTGAACCTATTCCATGCCATCATCAAATAGAGCATATAAGTGATTGAACCATATCAAACTTCTGTACTGCTGCTTTTCTTCAGAACATTATATACGCGAATGTGCAGCGTCTAACAAACGTATATATGCAACTTCTCTTCATGAAACATCCGTATGAGATTTAGAACACTGGTATTCCACACTTTCAGCTTCCTTTGAGTCTGTCATGTCTGTATATTCTGCTATGCCACATCTTTCTGGTTGTACTTCCTTCTTCTTCCATATCTTCAATTGTGATGATGTTTTCTCCTTTTGGCATGGTGCCCAAAATCTTCTCCTGCATTCCTTTGCTATATGTCCAAGTTTATTACATGCATAACATCTTACATGTTTCATATTCCTCCTATAGTATACAATGGCTTTGTGACCAAAATATTGCAAGCAAAACAATATCCCTTAAAGTACCTGGAACGTGATGATCTTTCTGTGTGATGATCTTGAACCATTCTACATCTACATCTGCTGCAACATGTCCAAGATTATGACATACATAACATTCAACATTATTCATCGAAGGAAATAATCGTCTATTACTTCCACAGTTAAGAGCAAAAGATTTTCTTTGAAGAATTTCTTTCATTGGTTGTTGATGGGGTTGACCTCTCATCTCTTTGTTGAGAATTTCTGATTTCGCATTAGAGTTCCTTTCCTCACCTTGTGAGCTAAATTCACATTCAACAGATTCATAAAAGGCAAGACAAGTTTTCATAGCAGCCGACCTTTGACTACTAAGAATATCATCCAAAATATTGGTACTGTCTTGAAATTGTAATAGTTTATCTTTTTCTTCTAATTTACTTTTCAAGATATTTACCTCAACCGATGTTGTTCTTCCTTTTCCATATATTGCTTCTTCAAGACTTCTTCAGACTTTCTTCCTTCTTCCACTTGTTGCCTTAGTTTGAGAATCTCATTTTCTTGTTCTTCATTCTGCTCCTGCAGCATTTGACGTACTCTGAAGGCACACTCCAACTAAGCTTTTAAGTTGATAACTTCTTCTTTGAGGGCACTCTCCCTTTTGTTAAATAGATCTTGTTGATATATGATTTTATCTGATGCTTCATTTGCTTATTCATCTTCAATCTGAGGTGATTCGGAATCTTAATACTTGCTTCCACCTAATGGTAAGTTTTCCCTATTCCTTTGACCTGTCTTCTTCTTCTAACGTGCTTTCTTTCCCATGGTACTATGGATCTCCTTCAAGTGATCAAGCTTCTACCAAAGGACACGCTCTGATACCAATTATTGGAAATAATACTGAGAAGGGGGGGTGAATTAGTATTAGCATATCAATATAATTTTTTCATTTCCATAATCAGATTCATATACGCTACTTCAATTAAGGGAACCCGCATGTACACGCAACTGTGTTTAATGCAACTAGCGTATATCCAGTAAACGTATGATTCAGTTAATCCATTATATGTTGATCTTTAACCAATGCATCAGAACTTCATTAACCATATAAACAGTAACCAGGTGCAGTAAAAACATAATAGATCATCACACATAAGAAACACACATGAACACCATGATATAAGGTGGAAACCCAATGTGGGACAAAACCCACCTACTGCTGTTTTCTTTAATATAAGAAAAACCTATTTACAATCTTGTACTGGCGTAGAATCATACCAACACTTAGGCACCCACCTGCAGAAGGCTACTACCTTCACTCGTTCTCCTTCTTCTACTAGAAGGGAGCTCCAACCCCCAGGCTCTTGTACTAGCCGATATATTTACTAGTACGTAGGCGCCAACCTACAAAAGGCTACAACCCTCTCTTTTCTTCCAGGGACCACATTTCATAAATTTTCATACTAGATCCATCAATAACATCAAAGCACAAAATCAATCACCACTACAATACAACCATCAACCACATCTACATCATCAATCTCTAAATTACCCAACAACTAAATCACTAAAACCTTGTCATCAACCACAGTCACCAGAACATAAAGCAAGACCTAGAACTCTGCAACAACCATTAGAACCATCTGCAAATTCAGATATCATATTTCATTATGTATACGCTACTCTGATTAACCCAACCAGTTTGTATACGCGCGTTTACCAAAGCGAACCCACGTACAGATATGCAAATACTAACTTATAACTTTGTAGCTATTCCAAACATCAATCATACCCAAATCATAACATTTACAGAATAAACACGCATCAATAATTTAGATCTAGTCTATCCATGATCAAACCATACAATGATAAGACTTTCCAAGCCTTAAGATCTCGATCCATAGTTCATCATCATCCACATGGGTGCATCCTTGGTTCAGATCAAATAAAGCATCACAAACCCATTACCAGCACACTAGATCTCACACTTCATTAGATATTCAGTCCTTGCACACTTTCTCTTTGGCCTAATGATCTTCTTCTCCTTATATAGGTTTAGGCCTCTCTCAATACCATGGTCCAAAAACCATGTAGGACTAATACCTTGGACCCAATACATAGGGTCAATACCTCGGACCCAATACCTAGGGTCAATACCTCGGACCAAATACCACGGACCAAAACTTACTTTTCCAACATGTACACACTTTCCCTTCCGTGAAACTATGTGTGTACAGCATACGCACATTTTGTTCTACTAACCCGCTTGTATACGTACCTTTGTCAAGATGAACCAACGTATACCTCTCTCTTATCATTAATTCTTCGCTCTTGACCTACTACACTATGATCTATCATCTAAGGAGTTGCCATCAAGGACAACACCTGTATCATACCTGTATCAAAATGCCAACAGAGTAAAACTCCAAGAGATCCAATGACCTCAATGCAGATATGGAATGAGGAATTAATGAAGCGCCAAACTAGGATTGAGTAACCAAATCCATGTTGAATAAATTTGATAAAAAACACCCTCAATCTCTTGTGTATCTTACTGGGGTTAACCACTGAAGTGGCAAGCCAACTAGGCGCTCGACATGAACTAGAGATTTGATCTAATAGGTGGGAAAATATGTCAAAGTTGACCCTAAGGAAACCCATGTGTCCATTCAAACTTGGGAGGTGCACATTCATATTAAACATGGAGCTTGTTTACAGGGACCCCAAAGGGTTACAAGACCTACTTAACCCCTCATTAGTAGCCTTAATAAATATTAATCCCTTTAAATGTATTCAGTACCATAGATAATCAACACTAAATAAATATTACCTTGAAAAGCTTAATTTACAAAATTTTCCATCATTATGCATAAAAGATGTTTATATGGGGAAACAATTGGGGGTTTAGAAGGGATCAAAAGTGGGTAACTTACAACAAGAATGTCACCAATTCCATGCCTTGAAAATTTCATATGCTAAAACTTGGATCATATTGAGGAGAAAGTTTGTGGAATTTTTGGTTCAAATTTCACGTCTTGGTTCTCTATAATTTTTTAGATATTCTCTAAGGAATTTAGGGTTCCTAAATGCTTCTAAAATAAGTTTCAAACATGCTAGATTGTAATTTTCACTATAACTTTTTTCTATGAAATTTTAAATTCTGAAACTTCGACCATACTGAGCATAAATCTTAGGGAACATTTGGCTCTAATTTTAGATTTTGCTTCACTATAATTTCAGAGATATACTATGTGGAAGCAAGGATTTGTGAAGGATCCTAAAATCAATTTCAAACAAGTTAACTTGGTATTTTTTCTATAACTTATTTACTCAGACTATGAAATATTTAGGTAGATCAGGAGACTTACAGAAGTACCACATAATTATATTTGAATAACTGAACATGTGGCATGTTATACATGTTTTCTCATGGGAAGAGGCCAAAAATACCAAGTTTTGGGAAAGTTAGCATAAATTTCACTTGGCACATTAAATTCTAATCAAACATGTAGAATTGGAGAGAAGAAAAATTAGAGTATTACAGAAAAAGTTCAGTCATCCAAATACTCTCTAAATTAAGGTTTTATAGGTACAAAACTTACAAGTAACTTAAATTTTAATTAAAAGATTCATTTTATTGGGTGATAGGAAATTGTGATAAATAGGAGTAATATTATTATTTTCTATGTGGCTCCAAAGAAAGATCCAAAATATACTACAACAATTAAACCTAATAAAAGTCTATCTAATCTAAGACTTATGATGAAAGTGAAGATTTACAATTTGATTTCTCCCAATTAGAAAATAAAATAAATGAAATGGATGGTTGTATGCTGAAAAGATGGATTTATTAGGTTCTCAAGAAAACCTTAAAAAAGAAATGATGGATGAAATGGAAAAATAGATGAATGAAGATAAGGAATAAATCCAAAATTTAAAGGAATATATACAAAAATCCTCAGAGAATAAATAAAAGAATTACGAAACATTTTATTAAAAGATATCCCTAAAAGGAATGTGGAGATCTGAGGAAATCATGAAAATAACGAGAAGCATGGAATTAAGACTCAATCTCATGTGGGGAGTATGTTATCACAATTGGAGAGCACAAATATTTAATCATAGAACCATAATCATGTATTTTCAATCCAAGATCTACATCAGAACTTCAAGTTTGCACTAAGGAACAACTACATTCTGAAGATCAATATGAGGAAATTTGATGGTACTAATCCTGTAGCATGGACATTTCAAATGGAGCATTATTTTGATCTACAACAAATGGCATCCTAACAAAAGGAAAAAATTGTAACCATGTTTTTATAAGAAGACCACATGTATGGTACCAATGGATTTATGAAAGGAAAAAGAGTTATATTATATCTTGGTCCATATTTATAAAAGAATTTATAGCCCGTTATGGGGATATTAAGAAAAATGCATTCTTTAGTCAATTGGTAAACTTTTGAAAAAAAATCTCTAGTTATAGAGAGCATTCAACAATTTCCAAAGTTGAGTCATGCACTAAAGAGTATTTCAGAGGATAATTTTTTACACCTATTTATGGGAACTTTAAAGGAAAGTGTCTAACATGAAGTATGTTTCTTTGAACCTAAATCTCTGGAGCATGTTTTTAGTCTGGAAAGGAATGTTGAAAGTAACAATATGGCCACTAGAAAATTGGTCACTAATAATTATAGAGAAAATCATGCTTCCTCTTCTAAATCAACAAGGTTGACTCCTCAACAAATGGATGAAAGAATAGAAAAGGGACTATGTCTCATCTGTAGCAACAAGTTGATGAGTCCCTCATTTGGCAGTTTTTTTTCTCATTAAAACACTCATTTTTTCCAATGTAGCCTTCATCTTCCATTCCTATATGCTTCTAACTTTCATTGTTCATGACTATAGGTATATACACATGTATTTTCTTAAGTACTTTACTTCCTTTTCTTGAATTAATATTGAAAGGTTATTAAGAAGCATTTTGGTGTGTATGTCTTGGTAGAAATGATATATATATATTATAAATATATAGATATATAACATTTGCATATACGCTATGGGTTGCAATAAATAAATATTTGGTGATCAATCAGTATCCAAGGTTCTCTTATATAATAGGGTGGTTTTTATCCATATCCACCTCGACCATATGTCAATAGGGAAGCCTTCAAACCAAGAGCTTCCTTATACTACGAGGGGACCACTACCTTGATCGAGTTCAGAAATATTTTTACAGCCAAACATGGAATCCAAGTGTACACATTAAGAAATCACAAGAGGAAAGTTCATGGGGACACTTGGACAAGACTAAGTAATCTCCTTACATTAGGAGATTCAGTCATGTTGGCCAAACTACCCATGCATGTGAATTCTCAATGTGGAGAGTGTCATGCGGAAAGAGTTATTTTTGCTGACAAAACTAACCTCCCTAGGAGTCTAAGACTCTCTAGTGACAAACAAAACAAGTAAGAGCAATCCTTCTCTAAACATACATTATCTTAAGAGAAACCAAGTGTTTTTTCGATCTTACCTTAGGTCCAACGCTTGTTGTAGCAGCCTAGCTTCGTTGATCCAGATGAGCTCCTCCTTCACTTTGAAACCAGCATACACTAACAATCAAACGATTACATAACACCTGAATATTCCATAAAACAAAGCATATTCAACATATAGACCAAGGAGTATATGAAACAATTCATTAACAACAAATCATTGAGAAGAATGGACTTATTTGTATTAAGGAAACAAAAAAGACACCATTACAACCTGAGCCTTGGTGTTGTGCAAGTTCCTCCCAGGGTCCAGCAAGAGTTTTCCTCTACTTTGACAAGCTCACCCACCTCCAATATGAAACAAGGAAGAATGGTAATCTCTCCTCACAAGCTTACAATGGAAGTCCTAATTCTAGTAGCATCTACCCTTTGGAATGTTCAGCTTTCAACCTCCCCTCCCTTGGCCCAATGCCTGTATTTATAGTGTTCTAGAGGAAGTTATTCAGTTCCAACGTCAATGGGAAACTCCCTCTTTTGGATGGGGTAGCTCCTCTCTTGATGGGATAAGTTCCTCTATCATAGGGATGCATGAACCATCTAGAGGCGCTCAATACACATCAAACACTCTTCTAGAAGGCTCTAGAAGTGACCACAAGTAACTTTTTTAAGATGAAACTCGCGCCTTTTTGACCTTTACAGGAGTACGCACCCATCCCTTAACTTACAGAGCGTACAAGTACGCAGGTACAATGAGCTTGGGATGCGTACACGCAAGCAAGGTAGAGAGAACCTGCGTACCCAGAGATAAACATGATTTTTAATGAATTTCTCTCTTCTTTTTGAAGTTTGACATGAAGAGCAGAGGTATGAGGCTTGACAAGAGGATAATATGACTATTGATGGAGCCATATTAACTGCAGATAGTCATGGTGACAAATTTCAGTGTAACAGATTGCCCCCTAAAGTACGAAACCTGTAATAGATAAGGGTTTTATATCATATAGGAAGGGTGAAGTACTTTATCATTTCGAGGATTATCTCGTGGAGAGCCTGGTCAGAACCTGCAATTTTCAACACAAAATACATGTATAAGATCATATCATCGCTGAGGTAGGCATTCCCATACTCAGATCAAAACTTTAACTACGGACTAACTACTTCTGATACAGGAATGATTTCATAATACATCATAATTATAGACTCGTGTAGACACAGTATGGACGCAGCCATCTGTTTATGATTGGTCTACAACATAATGAATACAAAACTGCTCGCAGCCTGGATGGTGGAAACTAGATCCAGGGTCTTCATCTCTACTTCCCGAATTGGTACGATTCTAGCCATGCGAATAAATGAGTCGATGTAGAACATGGTAGAAACCACTTGATTACCAGTCAATGATGTAAACTGTTAACAAGCATGAGAGAGACCACCAGTAATGTCAATGGTTCTCAAAGTACCCAGCACAATCCATGAGAAGTGAATGAATGAGTCGATGTCGAACATTTCACGGAATCCTTCGATCGAAAGTCAATGATGAAAACTGACGTCAAAGGCGAGAAACCCGCCATTGATGCATGCAGACTTCAAGGTAATGACGATTTCTAAGTCAACTCTCTAGATAATGTGCTGATGTCGATAGAAAGCGACCTGTCGCAGGCAAGCCAACAACACGAAATCATAGTTCAAGTTGAAGAAATGTTGCTGTAAGGACTGACTTAGGGATGGTCAAAATGGATGACAGGTATTTTGCAATTGAATGTTTTGTTTACAGACCTCTTGAACACATAACGACACAACAGATGGCTTGGTGACAAATGACTCAAAGTTAATACCCGGAACCCGGCTAAAGAATGTCAATGAGGTTTGATCAACTGTGAGACAAAGGATTTCCCAACCTAGGTGACTAAAAAGTGTCATGTTCAAGAGTGGTAGTAAGGTTTTTCTGAGACAAAAGGATATCAAATAGGCTCATT
>APFE030161577.1:0-13233 GCA_000404065.3 Pinus taeda
ATTGCTGTGAATGTTCAGCGTCAGAGGGGCTGTCATCCCACCTCTGCGTTAGAATCTAGCATGTATCATAGAACATGTTGGTGGGTTTCTGTTGTTTAATGCATAGAGAGCTGTTATCCTGTCTGTGTGTTAGAAACTAGATTTACAGACCTCTTAACTGGTTGCAGCCGGCCATCACAGGGTCCTGTGCATCTGCTGGTGTGGTCAGTGTTCTCCATTATCACCTTATCTTCAAGCTGTGAGTAATAGGTGGTTAAAAGCCTTGTAGTCTGGGGGTGCTCACCCATGTCTGGGGTCAATCATAGTAGAAGTGGTTATCTGGCTTGAATATGTAGCATTTGTTCCATTCATCCACCATTTATCCAATTATATTTGGTTAAATTTTTAATGTTCCCGAGCATCACTGATATACAACCTAGGTGAGTTTCTTGGGGTGATAACAGTACCTTTAGACCCTGTAGAAGGATCACACTACACAAAGCCAGTGCGCGATGACGATGTAGACTATATCTACAAGATAACCGCTCGGGAAGAGGATTGGGTGAATCCTACAGCGGATGACAAGATTTCGTGGGAGTGCAAAAGCTCCTGCACATCAGATTTAGACAAGGAAATTGAACGATGGCAAAACCAGTTACACGAGGTAACCAGCTCAATCGCGACATGATGGTAAGATCACTGTGTTGCATGACAATAGAGATAAGGGATCTACCTATGTACGACGGGTTGACAGCGGTGGATGAATTCCTGAACAAATTTGAAAGAGAGGTGTCAGAACAACAGTGTTTTGACACTTTGGAATGGGCACTATGCGCTATGCCCACAAGGTGGTGGGTACGCATCAGAGAAGTTTTGAGGACTGGAACAGACGCAAAAGGATGATTCGCCTACGATTTAGGAAACCGCAGAAGTGGCTAGCACACAAATATGATGGACGGGATGATCCACGTGCACACCTCGCGAAATGGACCAAGGTCTACGGGGAAGAGCCACAACCTGAATGGGTGCATTTGTTCTGTCATACCCTAGATGTCATACCCATGAATTGGTACACTGAGACAGAGCTTCACCATGGCACGAGTGAATGGGATATCTTGCGCAAATGATTCTTGTTAATGTTCACATTTGAAGATCGTTGGTGGGATACTATTGATGATGTGCTACAAGCAGTAAAAGTCATTATCTTCAAAATACCTCAGGAGCCAATGGAAGTGCTTCAACGAGAATGGGAAACTCAGCTGAGCTATGCACTGGAGTGTTACAATGTAAATATTGAGGAGGATGATGAGGATCCAAGGAATGATCCAGAAACTGAAGGCTGTTGCAAGGTTCAAGGAATATTGATTGAGGATCCTGACATCACCGCGCCGCTAAAAACAAAGCAAGTAAACAATGGGATGGAGGCAAAACCAAAGTATGCAACGCTCGGTGACTATTGGGATGATGCCACGGTGGATAAAGTTGTTGAGTTACTTTGTGAGTACCAGGACTTATTCCCAACCAAGATTACGGACTTAAAAGGGATCGTTGGCGACTTAGGGATGATGAAGATCACTCTAAAACCCAATGCGAAGCCAGTTAAGCAGAGGCCTTATCGCTTGAATCCGAAGTATAAGGAAAAGGTCTGCGTAGAACTAGACAAGATGCTCGCAGCAGGAATTATTGAGCCAATGGAAGAATCTGACTAGGTGAGCCCTATGGTAGTGCAGGAGAAAAAGAAGAAGGACGAAATAAGAATATGCATGGACCTCAGGAAGCTCAATGACGCCTGTGTACATGACCCATTCCCGACACCATTCACAGATGAGGTATTGGAAAATGTTGGTAGACAAGAAGCAGACTCGTTCATGGATGGATTCTCAGGGTACCGCCAGATCAAGATCGCACCGGAAGGCAAGAGCAAAACGACCTTCACAATGGAATGGGGTTGTTTTCAATACACCGTTATACCGTTTGGGTTGAAGAACACGCCAGCCATTTTTTCGTGCATCATTGTTGCCACATTCAAAGAATACATCCACAAGTTCCTAGAGGCCTATCTAGATGATTGGATTGTCTTTGGATTGGTTAAGCACCACCTAGCAAGCTTACACTTGATGTTGGATACTTGCCGATGACACCAAATTGCACTAAACCTTAAGAAGTGCACATTCCTCGTTCCCTTTGGGAAACTGTTGGGACATGTGGTCTGCAAATAGGGATAGATGGTGGACCCTAAAAAGATTGCAGTGATTCTAAATTTGGAAGCACCGCGAAGTGTTAAAAAGTTGCGTGCTACCTTGGGACACACAGGGTACTATAGGAAATTCATCAAAAACTATGCCAAAATCATTATGCCGATGGAGAATTTACTAAAAAAGGATGTCACATTTTGCTGGAATGATGATTGCATGAAGTGCCTGGATGTCCTAAAGGGGAAATTGGCCTCCTCTCCAATCCTAGTCTTCCCAAAATGGGATGTGGAGTTTCATGTCCATGTTGATGCATCATGTATCGCGCTAGGAGCAATGCTCACACAGGAAGGTGGAGAAGGCTTGTCTCACCCTATCACATTTGCAAGTCATAGATTGTCCAAAGCAGAGAAGAATTATTCCACAACCGAGCATGAGGGGTTGGTGATGGTGTACGCGCTCCAAAAATACCGACACTATTTGCTAGGAGGACATTTCAAGATGTATACAGACAATTCCGCACTAAAATACTTGGTCAATAAGCCTATGTTGGGGGGGTGCATATGCAGGTGGCTCTTATTGTTCCATGAATATGAATTTTAGGTCATGGTAAAACTTGGATGACTGAACGCAGGACTGGATCACTTGTCGTGGATTGAGACGAGTGAGGAACCTACTAGTTTGGAGGAAGGATTACCTGACGCACAACTTTTTGTTGTGTGCATCGCAGACAGACACTTCGAAGATATAATCCACTTTCTGACAATAGGGACCACGCCAAAGGAATACTCCATCCAACAGAAGAAGGAATTGGTGGTGCGCGTAGTTGACTTTTCTGTCATCATGGGGCACCTATATAAAATGGGAAATGATGAGATATTGTGAAGGTACATACCTGAATTTGAACAGAGTCAGATCCTTGCAGAAGCACATGGGGGCGCTGCAGGAGGACAATATGTATGACGAGCGACTGCATAAAAGATTCTTCGCACAGGGTTGTGGTGGCCAACCCTTAACCAGGATTTAAAAGCACACTGTAAGGCCTGTGATATATTTCAAAGGACTAGAAAACCATCGCGAAGGGACGAGATACTGTTGAATCCATAGATGACACTACAGTTGTTCGAGAAATGGGAAATTGACTTCGTGGGACCTATCAAACCTCAGGGAAAGACAAGCGTACGCTACATCATCACTGCAACGGAGTACCTGACATGATGGGCAGAAGCGCAGCCGGTCAAAGACTGTACGGTCGCTACGACTGCGAATTTTTTGTTTGAAAACGTGTTGACCCAATTTGGATGTCCAAAAATCTTAATGAGTGATCATGGAACACATTTCCTAAATGAAACCATCAGCACGCTCACAGAAGAGTTCTAGGTGTATCATCAAAAAATTACACCGTATCACCCTCAAGCCAATGGGACTATAGAAGCATTCAACAAAATACTAGAGACTACACTAACTAAGGTGTGCAATGCGCAACGAAATGATTGGGACCTGCGCATACCTACAGTGCTATGGGCTTATAGGACAACATGCAAGAAACTAACAGGAAAAACACCTTTCTAGTTAGTTTATGGCGTGGAAGCTATCATGCTGATGGAATATATCGTACCTAGTCTACGCATAACAGTGCTCATCGGTGATCAGGAGCTTAGGACCAAGTGTCGTAAAATGGTCAAAAATGAAAGTGCTCAGAACTAGTTTGAACATAAATGACTGGATAGAGCTCATCCTCCTAATTCCGACGCCACAAACGGTTCGAAAAACGGTCTCCGTATGCAGAAGTTATGCCAAAAACAAAATCGCCTAATGACTCTTAATTTTTGAATTAAAAAAAAAAAAAAAAGAATATTCCACAGAATATTCCTTGGAATATTCTAGGGAATATTCCTTTTGGGCAGCGAATGGCAAGCTGCCATGTGGCAGGCCCGGAGGCCGCCACGTGGTCCAAGGTGACATCAGCATTAATGGGTGCATATATGTAAAATTTTGGTCAGATTGTGAATCGAACCCACGACCACTCAAACAGCATTATACCACTTTACCAACGCACCAATGATATGGGACTTGATATGCTAGTGGAGTTAATAATATTAAAAGGTTTAACTTCCATTTGGGAATGAAGGGGGTTAGCCCCCATTCCATATGCCCTTACGCCCAAAACTGTGGATCTAGACCCTTAACTGCTGGTGCGAAATCCAATGCAAACCACCAGCTCGAGTTTTTCGCTCACATGGTGGAGTTAAACTACAGTTAGCCAGCGGTTATGGCAGATTTAGCGGATCTGTTGGCGGTGGCGCCAAATTTGGCAGCCGCCCCATATTTAGCGGGGTTATCTGGCAGCGAGCCAGTTTTAAGTGGAGTTTTTCTAGGAGCAGACTGGAGAAAATTTAATGAGCCATAACTTTGGCTAGGAAAGTCCTTTTTGGATGATTTATTTATTTATTTTGGGTCTCTTCAACCTTCTGAGGCCATTGGCACAGGTTTCACAGCCATCTAAGGTCATTTACAGGGGCTTTTACTTCGTGGAAGTTCCAGGGGCCACTAGAGAGAAATCAATTTGGGAGTTGCATTGGGAATTGTGCAACCATTGAATGTGGAACGAAGGTCCATTCTGAAGGAATTCAACATTCTGAATCCATTTCTACAACTCGTTTTTCCTATTGAGGCATTCTTCTCACTGTTTAGCTTCAGGGAAGCTTTCAGGGCCACTAGGGCCATTTTAGTGCTTGAGCTGTTTGGGGGCTATGTTCATCCAATTTTGGTGATTCAAAAGCCTATGTCTGCTATTTTTGACATTCTGAGTCTAATGGCAGATGTTTTAGAACCCATTGAGGTCATCTTCACCTCAAAATTCTCCATGAAAGTCTAAAGGGCCACCAGGGAAAATTGGGGAAAGCACTGTATCAGGTATAATTTCACTGTTTAGTGCTTGGGAAAGAGCATGTTTAGCTAATTCCTATCTTCTGATTCTGTATTTACAGTTAGATCTGTCTTTCGAGACACTAATATTCTTTTATTAGCCTTTGTAGCATTTTTAATACAAGAGGACAAGCCTAGTTGGAGAGGCTTGGTCCAACAGATGTAGCGTAGAAGGGGTGAACTGCTTTATCATTTTGATGTCTTTATTTGCTGAAGATGATATGCTAAACAAAATTGATATAAAGTGTTAAACAGAAAATATACATAACTTGCATACACACATAATCACCTATTCAGCTGCAGAAAGTTATTTGTCTTATTCCGCAAGACATCAAACTTCAAGTATGTGTATGTCAAAGACTTCTAAGTGTTTACTTTGTTATTTCTTTAGGCAGAGCCTGTAGAGGGCCAGGTAGCCTCTGGAACTCATCCTCTCTTTAGAGGTGACATGTCCGGTGAATACTCCTACAGTCTATCTCTGTATAAGAAATAAGAAGTTTTCATCTTTTTAGAGGTCACTTGGAGTGTATAACTCACTTTTGAAATTATGGAAAATGGATACCTTGCACCCTTAAACAAGTACATTCCATTTTTAGATCAGATGGTATCAGAGCACTAGGTTTGCTTGACTGACATCACTAGCTTGATTGTGTAGCTTGAAAGGTGTCTTAAGCAATGTTGAAGATTGACTGTTTTATTATTCTACAAACTACTTGTTGTTTGAGTTTGTTGAAGCTCTTTTGTTCATTTTTATAATGACAACTTCCATAAGTGAGTTCTCAAAATCGTCCTCCTTCACAAGATTTTTTGATGAAGGCTTGAAGCAAGAATTTTTCATCATGATGAATATGGTGAGAGAAATGTATGAGGATGAAAGAAAGAGCTCTAGACTTCAAGAGTAGTTGAATTCCATGAGGGAAGAGAAGCAATTGCTTTCTGACCAATTGCAGGAAATGGAAGGCCGACTTCATATTGCAAACATGAATTTGGAAAGGATGCATGAGTTGGAAACACAACTCCTTGTTGCCAAAGAAGCCTTAGCCAAGTATCAGCTTGAAGAAGACGTGAACAATTCTAGTTTGTCTTCAAATTCTTATAAGAATGTTTATGTTGGTTCTTTTGAGAAACATACCAAAGGCATAGGGTCCAAGTTGATGTCCAAAATGGGATATGAAGGAAAAGGATTGGGAAAACATGCACAGGGTATAGTTGAGCCAATAATGGTTGAGGTAAGGCCTAAGAATCTGGTTCTTGGTTATGGACAATCTTATGGAGAAAGTTCCAAAGCAGCCATGAAGGCAATTGAAACAGTTCCTGGAAGGAGTTTCATTTCAAGTTCCCTACCTCAAGTTGGTAAATATTGTATTCTTGGGGAATGCAATAGTTTGAAACATACCTTGCAAGAAGAAGGTGTGCATAAGAATGCACTTGAACAAGAAAGTGGTGAAAGCTCTAAAACCATTGATGGGATTGATAGTGTTCCAAATGGAGCTTCTTCTTCTTTCGGTTCACCTCCTTATGAAGGTAATGAAGGTGAAAGAGAAAGGTATAAATCTGATTTCAATCATACTTCCTTTAATCATGTAAAGCATGGTAAGTTTCCACATAAGCATTGGAAAAGAATTGCATGTTCTTTTTGTGGTTTGGTTAACCATAATGTTTCTAGATGTTGGAAAAGAATGGCAACATACAGGAAACTTTTGAAGGAAATAAGGCAAGAAGCAAAAGTTCCATTGAACAATGCAAATCATGCTATCAGGAAGATGAACATGTGTTGCACTTATTGCCATAAGCAAGGACATACTGTAGAAAGATGTTGGAATCTGAATCCAACAATGCTTCCATGAAAATTGAAGAAATTGGAGAAAGAGTATGGCAAGAATGGGAAGGAAGTTTCCATCATTGATATGCATTAGGATGATACACATGTTGATATCGATGTGCAGTTAAAGGAAGCACCTTTGAAATGGATTGGTAAGAAATGGTTAGAATTCTTATCCAATTAAAGTTTCATGTCTTTTGATTGAATGCATTTCCTTGTTAAGGGAATGCAAGTTGCATGATGGTAAAAGATGAGTATGATACTCACTAGTTTTGCAACAATGTTTTCCATTTCAACTCTTGTCACCCATTTGTGTTTTTATTTGGTTGATGTACCTGTTGGTCTTTAAAAAAGAAGAGTTGAAGTTGCACCTGTTCATAGATGTTGTAGGTGTGTTTATCGAACTGTATATAGTTCATTGTTTTGATACATACATGTGTTTGTAAATGTATCTTGTTGACAATCGACTACTGTCGCTTGTGAGCACACTTTTACATTGTCGATTGTGTCACATGTTTCATCGACTTGTGTCGATTGTGCCACTTATGTTGTCGACTTGTGTTGATTATGTTGCACATGTTTTTTCGACTTGTGTTTGTTGTGTACACATTTGCTATGTTGATGGTTGAGTCCATTGTTCAACATATTTCGAGACAACTAGTTGTTGATGATTCTCTTGTTGCACAAGGTACCTTTGGTGTCATTTGGTGCAGGGAAGGAAATTCATGCAAAGCAGTGCACAATCCCATGAGCTGGAAAAGCATGCATGCAAAGAGGGCTCAAATTTCAGCATGGGTCTCTACTTCTTTTGAGATTTTTTTGCAGCAAGTATCCCAAGAGTTTGGGATGAGAATTTGCAGTACATTCGGCATGCTACAGCCGGTAAAATCCTTCTCATTTGGGAGGCAGCTCTTCTTCTGAAGCAGAGGTGCCATGGATGGGCATCATGACAGTTGGCAAGCCCACATGTTCAGAGCCATATTTCAGCTCATATATCAGCATGTATCATTGCTGGTTTCTGCAAATTTTCAGTTTGTCTGAAGAACAAGCTTGGTCGGGATTCGACAAGTACTTGGCTTATGCAGCGAAAAGTTGCCATGACGACAGTTGGCAAGGCAGGACATTTTGGCATCAGTATGCTCTTTTGGCTGAACGGAAGAGGATATTTTCATTCCTCAAGTGCTGTACAGTTCAGTTCAGAGATTCAGTAAGCTTTTGGGGACCAAAAGCCTTCTCATTTGGGAGGTGTGATCAGGAGCTCAAGACCAAGAGTTGTAAAATGGTCAAAAATGAAAGTGTTAAAAACTGGTTTGAACCTAAATGACCAGATAGAACTTGTCCTCCTGATTCCGGTGCCACAAACGGTTCGAAAAATGGTCTCCGTATGCAAAAGTTATGCCAAAAACAAAATCACCCAATGACTCTTAATTTTTGAATTTTTTCCAAAAAAAATTAAAAAAAGAATAATCCACAGAATATTCCAAAGAATATTCCTTTTGGGAAGCGAATGGAAAGCTGCCATGTGGCAGGCCCGGAGGCCACCATGTGGCCCAAGGTGACATCAGCATTAATGGGCGCATATATGTAAAATATTGGTCAGATTGTGAATCGAACCCACGACCACTCAAACAACATTATACCGCTTTACCAATGCACCAATGGTATGGGACTTGATATGCTGGTGGAGTTAATAATATTAAAAGGTTTAACTTCCATTTGGGAATGAAGGGGGTCAGCCCCCATTCCATATTCCCTTACGCCCAAAACCGTGGGCCTATACGCTTAACCGCTAGCGCGAAATCCAATGCAAACCACCAACCTGAGTTTTTCTCTCACATGGCGAAGTTAAACTGCAGTTAGCCGGCGCTTATGGAAGATTTAGCGGATCTGTTGGTGGTGGCACCAAATTTGGCAGCGGCCCCATATTTAGCAGGGTTATCTGGCAGTTAACCAGTTTTAACTGGAGTTTTTCTAGGAGCAGACTGGAGAAACTTTAATGAGCCATAACTTTGGCTAGGAAAGTCCTTTTTGGACGAATTTTTTTTTGATTTTGGGTCTCTTCGACCTTTTGAAGCCATTGGTATAGGTTTCACAGCCATTTGAGGTCATTTTCAGGTGATTTTGCTTCGTGGAAGTTCCAGGAGCCACTAGAGCCAAATCAGTTTGGGAGCTGCATTGGGAATTGTGCAACCATTGAATGTGGAACGAAGGTCCATTCTGAAGGAATTCAACATTCTGAATCCATTTCTACAGCTCGTTTTTCCTATTGAGGCATTCTTCTCACTGTTTAGCTTTAAGGAAGCTTTCAGGGCCACTAGGGCCATTTTAGTGCTTGAGCTGTTTGGTGGCTATGTTCATCCATTTTTGGTGATTCAAAAGCCTATGTCTGCTATTTTTGACATTCTGAGTCTAATGGCAGAGGTTTTAGAACCCATCGAGGTCATCTTCACCTCGAAATTCTCCATGAAAGTCTAAAGGGCCACCAGGGACAATTGGGGAAAGCACTGTATCAGGTATAATTTCACTGTTTAGTGCTTGGGAAAGAGCATGTTTAGCTAATTCCTATCTTCTGATTCTGTATTTACAGTTAGATCTATCTTTTGAGACACTAATATTCTTGTATTAGCCTTTGTAGCATTTTTAATACAAGAGGACAAGCCTAGTTGGAGAGGCTTGGTCCAGCAGATGTAGCGTAGAAGGGGTGAACTGCTTTATCATTTTGATGTCTTTATTTGCTGAAGATGATATGCTAAACAAAATTGATATAAAGTGTTAAACAGAAAATATACATAACTTGCATACACACATAATCACCTATTCAGCTGCAGAAAGTTATTTGTCTTATTCCGCAAGACATCAAACTTCAAGTATGTGTATGTCAAAGATCTAAGTGTTTACTTTGTTATTTCTTTAGGCAGAGCCTGTAGAGGGCCAGGTAGCCTCTGGAACTCATCCTCTCTTTAGAGGTGACATGTCCGGTGAATACTCCTACAGTCTATCTCTGTATAAGAAATAAGAAGTTTTCATCTTTTTAGAGGTCACTTGGAGTGTATAACTCACTTTTGAAATTATGGAAAATGGATACCTTGCACCCTTAAACAAGTACATTCCATTTTTAGATCAATCGGGATGACAGACCACAAAGATATGGAGGAAAGACTCACACAATTGGAAGAACTTGAGGAGGAATGATTCTTGGCTTGTTTTCATCAGCAGGTATAAAAGAAGGGTGAAAAGGCCTAGCACGATCACCATATTAAGTTGCACACCTTCAAGGTAAACGACATAGTACTATTGTATGATAGTAAGTTTGAAAAATTTCGCAAATTCAAAATGCATTGGCTGGGACCATACATGGTTAAGGAGGTCACAGACATAGGCGCGGTCTAGCTAGTCAAACGAAATGGAGAACCCTTCCCAGGCAAAGTGAATGGTAGCTGCTTGAAGCCCTACACGAGTGGGTCGGCTACTTGACTAGCCGGCAAAAGCACAGTCTTCGTGCTCTGAGGTGCCGAAAAAAGGTGCAGGATTATAGACATATGGAGCAGATACCGGTACACAGATATGGAAACAATTCAGACATGGAGGTCTCAAAATAGAGGATGCAACATATTCAGTAAGCAGCGACACAGTGCGCTACCGACACCAGCACAGTTCGAGGATAGTTGGAGGAACTCCATGCCTAGATCACGTGCCGAAAGAGTGACTCGAGGGCAAGTCATGATGTTTGTGTTGGGGGCCTATTGGGCATGGAATCCCCTATAGGGTAGGAGAAGGCTTTGCAGCTAAGTGCACATAGGACTAGTAGTCTACAGCTGAGTGCGTGGACCTCTACAGCTGAGTGCGCAAGGCATAGTTGAGTCTGTAATTGAAGAAGAGAATAATAAAGAGAAGGTTTATCTAAATTCTACGTGTCTATTCTTGAGATATTACATGTTGGATATAAATTGCAATTCTATTGTTTATTTGCTGTGCACACTTGTACGAATGATTTATATTGCTAAGTATACTTTACACATCCAAGTAAGCTAAGTTAATCAACTAACTGTGGAATACTAGTAAGGACTTGGGTAATAATAGTGTTCGGCCCCCGAGCAGGGCTACGCGAAGACAACGTCTCAGGTTGCGAGGTATGGGTAAGTGCACATAGCGGCGGGCACGTAGGGTCGAACTGCGGACCACTTGAACTCATCATACATCTCCAAGGTGCAGAAACCTGGTTCTACTACCCTCCCATACTACTTCAGATGAGACCTCAGTTTGCACTCTGCGGACTGTTGCCGAAAGGGCCAGTAGTACCAAGATTTGTTTGGCTAAATCACCTCTGAACTTGGGTCAGGCCCCAACAAGCCAACAACAGCGTAGCGAAAGAAAGAAGAGGCCAAGTGGAAGATGGGACAACTAGCTTAAAAGAGGAAGAAGGATGTTGATAACAAAGCTAGGGAAGAGAGTGTTGTCAAAGAACATATAGAGGAAGAAGAGGAGCACAACTCTGACAGGAGTCAGAAGTCGCCTTCCCTGAAAACTGAAGAGGAGGAGGAACAACAGATAGGGCAAGGAGGAGTAGACCCAGAGACTATTCCATTCCAGATTAAGCGTGACAGGGAATCAGAGAAAGTAGGGCCATGGAAGAAGTGCAAGGTCAACAAAACTTCCCTCAACCCAATCACCTTGATATAAGGTGATCTGAATGAAATTGGTGATATGGTGAGGGATGCCACCTCGAAACTGCTACAACAGTTTGAGTAGCATCAGAAGCAGGCTTTGGGTGCCATTCAGATGAGTCTGCACGAGCTGTAGATCTAGGTGTCACAAGTGCAAACCAGTGTGGGTTGAAGTAGCGCAGTGTCAACCAGCTTGGCGCCTGGGATAGTTGAAGCAGTAGAAATGGTTTTCCCCTTGGACCCGCAGTTTATCATGCTGCCAGATGGAGCGTTGACCGCGAAAGAAGAATATGATTGGGCCATGTCACACGAAATGAGTCGAGGTTGTGGACAAGATCGACCTTCCTAGTATCTAAAGATATCTAGTGACAAGCAAGCCAATCAAAAACTATCTTTCTCTAAATATGTGATTAAAAACAAAGGGAAACAAGTGTTTTAGGCCTACCTTGGGTCCAATGCAAGTTTGTGGAAGCCTTGCTCCCTCGCTCCAAATGAGCTTCCTTGAAGTAAGTCTGCAAACACAAACAAGCAAACAAATTAAATAGCACAAAAGCCAATATCATAAAGCATATTCATCATAATGATCAAGGAGATTATGAAACAAACCATAAGACAATTTGTTGAGAAAAATGAATCTGGTTGTATTAATTCAAATGAAGAAGAACTTTACAACCTGTGCCTTGATGTTGTACAAGCTCCTCCCAGGGTCCGACAAGAAGTCTCCTCTACTTTGACAAGTTTCACTCACTTTCCAATGAAACCAAAAGGTATGTGATCTCTCCTCTCAAGTTTAACTAGGAAGTCCCAATTCCATCAGCATTTACCCTCAAAATGTTCAGCTTCTAACCTCTCTAGAAACTGACCCAATGCCTTAATTTATAGTGCAATGGAGGGAAGTTACTAGGTCCTCCTTCAAAGGGATAAAGCCCTCCTTCAAAGGGATAGCTCCTTCTATCAAGGGATTAGCTCCTTCTCTTTTAGGATGCATGAACCACCTTAGAGCGAACAATCCACGTCAAAATCCTTCTAGAAACATCTAGAATTAACCCAAAAGGGAGTTTTTTAGGATAAACTTGCGCCTTTTTGACTTTCACAGGGGTACGCACCCACCCCTTTACAGACAGAGCGTGCAGGTACGCAGGTATTATGAACAAAGGGTGCGGGTCCGCAGGTAAAAGTAGGAGAAAGTGCGGAACCAGAGTAATGTTGATTTTCAAAGTCTTTCTCTCTTTTGCAAAGCTTGACATGAAGAGTTAAGGTCTGAGACTTGCTTAGGAGGCTAGTATAGGTGATGATAGACCCATACTGACTACAAATGATCATGGTGACGATATTTTTGTGTAACAGATTGCCCCCTAAAGTGCGAAGTTTGTAGTAGATGAAGATTTCATTTATCAGCGTCTAACCTCTCTAGCAACTGACCCAATGCCTTAATTTATAGCGCAATGGAGGGAAGTTACTAGGTCCTCCTTCAAAGGGATAAAGTCCTCCTTCAAAGGGATAGCTCCTCCTATCAAGGGATTAGCTCCTTCTCTTTTGGGATGCATGAACCACTTTGGAGCGAACAATCCACGTCAAAATCCTTCTAGAAACATCTAGAATTAACCCAAAAGGGAGTTTTTTAGGATAAACTTGCGCCTTTTTGACT
>APFE030161583.1:0-13229 GCA_000404065.3 Pinus taeda
GCGTGGGGGTCATGGATGTAGCAACGATCTTCACCTTACTTTGGGAGCGAACTAGACGGAAAATAAATTTCCTAGTCTATGATATGAGCTTGCTTCCTTTCTTAGCAGTGATCAAAGAGGTGGCGGTAGGTGGGACTACCTCTGGTATCCTGTATAATGAATTACTCAAAGAAATAATGACACCACGAGGTCTTGACTCATACACAGCATGTCGCCTCCACAAGTATGGTTGGCCTAATAGTACATCACAAACATCCAGAGGTGTAACATCACACAATACCTCATCTGTGAAGTGCTTGATGCTGTAGGGAAGGCGACACTACTGGCGAACTTTGAGATCTCGTCCTTCATGAAGCCACTCGATACTGTACGGTTGTGGGTGTGGTGTAGTCGGTAGGCCCAACTGCTTCACAACCTCTGCTGAAATAAGGTTCTTTTGGCTGCCACTGTCAACAATGAATTGTAGCGGCGAACCCTTAACCCACATCTGTGAGTGGAAAAGACGTTCCCCCTCCTCTGGCTCTTCGGGCTCATTCTTTTGGATCTTGGCAGTAGCAACAGTGGCGCTGGGATCCGCAACAATGATTTGCTTCCCTTTGCCATTCCCCTTGTCAGGTTTTGGCTCAAGGTCGGAACATGCATCTGATTCGGAAGCCTTCAACTCGGCCACCAGCAACTGCTTGGTCCAACACTCACTTGTGTTATGAGTGGGACTCTTGTGGAACTCACACCACTTTCCTGTGTTCTTCTCCAGCTTCCTGGTGTTGTTCTTTTCTTGCAGCTTTGAGGGGTTGTCTTCGGTTACCCTG
This sequence comes from Pinus taeda, assembly GCA_000404065.3. Taxonomy (NCBI): domain Eukaryota; kingdom Viridiplantae; phylum Streptophyta; class Pinopsida; order Pinales; family Pinaceae; genus Pinus; species Pinus taeda. The sequence goes on from APFE030161583.1 coordinate 810, forward strand.
CCTTGGCTTTGTCCTTTGGGCTTCAAATTTGCAGATCCAAAGTCTCGCTTCTTCTGTTTGAACTTTTGCTCGATTTTGACAGCATATCGGTATGTTGTGCCGAGTGAGGAGATGTTCAAGAACTCCATCTCTTCCTGGATGTATCTGTGCAGGTAACCACGGTATTTGAGTACCAGATGCAGCTCAGAATCTTTGATACCCAACTGTGTGCGAAGGGTATGAAAAATGTTTGTGAACTCCGGCACATCTTGGTCTCATCCTTGCCGTAGTGTGGTCCATTTGATGTATTTGTCCTCGTAGCTTTTGACAGGGTAGTACTTCTCCTTGATAGCATCTCAGAATGAATCCCAAGTGGGTGCGGCTGAAAATAATGAGCCTGTGCTTTCATCCCTCTACTTGCAGTAGGTTTCCCACCAGTCCTTAACGTGGGGGGCTGCTTTGAGAAGAGCAAAAACAATCTTTTCCCGACTCGAAAATTCATGAACAGAAAAATAACCTTCTAGTAGATTTAACCATTTATCTACGGCATCTGCGTCTATTTGACCCTCGAAGATGAGGATTTCAAAATTAACTTGTACCTTGAAGGGCGTGGCATTTCCAGAGTAGCTGCTGGAAGCCGATGCATCACCTCTGGGCAGCCGCTGAAGGATCTGCACAAAGCTATCCATCATCGCGTTCCTTTGCCGCTCAAGGGCTTTTTCGAGCAAGATTTTGATAGGATCTCCTGCCCCCTCGTCTTTCTTCTCATCTGCCATGGGAGGCCGTCGGGATTTTCAAGGCTGGTCTTGCAAAGGTTCGACCAGTTCAAGCCCTAACTCCTTATATCCCCGACCTCGTTGGGGAGATGCAAAGAAAAACAGAGGAAAAAGAAGACCGCTCTGATATACCACTGATCCAGATTTAAACAGGAACACAATAAAATATAGAGATAACCATATAGCAAAAATGCAGTGGAAAAATACTTCATTTCATTACTGTAAAATACTGAAATATGCTTACAACAGAAATTGAAATAAACCAGCTAGGGCGATGGTAGCTTATCTCTGAGAGAGATGGCCAGCTACATGCCTCTGAACCGTGTTTCAATGAGGCTCGAAGGCCTATTTATTGTTGAGAAAATAATGAAAAACCCCTTCACATTCCAAAACCTAACCCTAGAAGATGAAACGCCACATTGTGGGCCCCGTTTTGAGTAAATTGGTACATCAATTTCCCGGGGTCGTAACTTTGGCATACGATCTCCGTTTGATGCGTATGATAGCTCATTAGAAAGATCTATCCGAGAACTACCACTTTGGGATGGGCAACATTATTCCATGAACCCATGTTGCCCCCAGATTTCCCAAAAAACGTCATTTAGGGCCTCAAAACGACTCTAGAAGTTCAGGACTCGAAACACTGCTAAAAATAGTAAACTATGCTACAATTTAGGAAACTGAAAAAGTTGAAAGAGACAATTGTGGGTGTCCAAATGGGATAGGTGGGTGGCCACCAACATCCACTTGGATCACTCCCATGGGAATCAGTTAATTAAGAAAAAATATTGAATCCTTGAGCACTTGATAAGAAAATGATAAGCATCTTGGGTTTTATTTTGAATGGGAAATTAGCACAACATTAATAATATGCTCCATTTCAGATCAGTTGTGTTGGTGGGAAGTTCTATGCGAATACTCAAAGTGTAGGAGTTGCTTAAATATTTCTTCAACAACCAAGAGTTCTGTAAAGATTTCTTTGACAGGCAGGGATTCTGTAAGATCGTAGGCAAAATTATGTGTTATTATCTTGGAGTTTGAAAATAGTTGGTAACTGGGTTCGGTCAAGTTTAACCAAACTTTATTAATAATCTTCTTAAATTCATTATAATAATCTCTTTAAATTTGATTTGGGAAATTAACTTGGCCCCAATCATTTGTTAACCATGTTTCTTAATATTTCACAATTATAGCGATTTCATTACCGCATATTACAATTGGAAAAGAATGGAAATATGTAGTTTTTCTTTTTTCATAGGAAAAAAACACAAACTTTATATTATGAACTATAAGTGAGTTCATTCTTGTTTCTGCTTCTACAAGACTATTCATGTTCGTAACATAGATATTAATATCTTGCCTTTTATCCCTGTGATTTCCTCCTTTTTACATAAATTTGTATGTCCAACAAAATAACTTCATAGTACTGTGACTTACATTTCGGAATGTAGCAAAAACAAATACAATATGGTTTTTTTCATCATTTTGGAAACAAGTTTGTCACCTGTTTTGTCTTCTAGTAAAATCTATGCTGCGAGCATTGGTGAGGATATCCTGCTCATAAACAATGAAGAAAAACTTACCTGGAACCTTAGTGATGCCCATTTTTAAAGGCATCGATTTCTTTGGTATTCCATTCGTAGGTCTCCTACTTGGCTCTGTGAAATTACAAACATAAATCTTTTTAAATTTAGGGGTTTTCTTTTTCTATTTAGGGCTGACCTTCTGGGGAAGAGGTTTCTCCATGGCCTTGGATGAATGAAAAAATAACTAAACAATCTGAAGGGTTTCGATATTTGAGGATGCATATTGTGAAAGAGAGATTAGGTCTCGATTTAGGGATAAGTCTAAATAAGTACCAACAGTGATGGGCTGTAGGTGGCGAGGCTCTTTCCTTCGTGAGAAAAAGTATGGAAAGACAGATTAGGATGGTTCTTTAAACCCCCAGGTAATATACCTCCAACAGATGATGCCAGAGGAGGTTTTGGGGGATAATTTGGTCTCGGTGGGGATATGCCCGATACTGGGGACTCATGTAAACAAATTAGGGAATTTTCCCCCTTTTAACCCATAGCCCACAAAGAAACACATTCATTTTTATCAAGCACAAGAGATGACATTTTTGAAGAAAGTGGGTTACCTGGGGGAAGAGCTCAACTTAGGGTAGTTCTTCCTGATGGAGCATCGTCCTTATCCTCTGACGAATTCCCATGAAATTCTTGTTGCCTGGTGCGACCCTGAAAAGTATGCGTCTTTGGGCATGCTGAGATCAGATGTCCTATCTCATGGCATTCTAAGCAGTAGAAAGGTACCCCCCATAAATCCACATTGAGCCTTATTGCAGATGTACGCCGACGTAACTCCAGTTCTTCCAGCAAGTCTTTGCTGAAATCCACTTCCAACAAAACCCACGCTATTCTCTTGTCAAGCTGACCAAAGTTTCCTTCATCCTAGTAGTAGAATCATCCCAAACGATTAGCAATTTCCTTAATCACCATCAATTTCCATAATTCTAACTGCAGTTCAGGTAAGTTTTCCCAAATTAAATTTCTCCTGTGCGGTTCAGAGAAGGGGTCAAAGCCCATCTTCCATTTTTGAAGGGTTATAAAACATCTACCTTTTAACCATGGAGTGTCCAAAATCTGCTTTGTATCCTCATGACTAAGGAAATGAAAAGCCATGCACCCGTTGAAGAGGATGCTAACCTCCGGGAGGTATTTCAAAAGGGGTAGCCATTGACTCTCTACCCATGTTTTAACCTGTTCACCAGACATCTGTAAATGGTGCCACCTTTCCACCAACTCCCCATCTTTGAGCCTTTCAATGCTCTCCAAAAAAGACTCGGATTCTAGAGTTAATGGTTTTCCATTGATAACTGCCTTGAGAGGTTTCTTTTTAGCCCTATGTTTTTCGAGATGAATCTATGAGTAATTTTGAACATTTCCTTCACAGTGGGGCGTTGTAATGGCTTCAACTCCAGCATTAGTCTTTCTCGAAAAGGGAGACATGGACTACGAAAAAACTTTGTACATTTTTTCCTCCCATTCAGCCTGAACCGTGACATCAATCAGTGTCTCAGGGGAGAGTGCATACAACTCTTGCATGTTGTACAAATGTCCCATCCTAGAGTCCAATAGATGGAAATGAAAGGTCTCCATGAACCCTCTTTGATAGTGAAATCTGACTAGACAAGAGCCTTGCAAAATATCCAAGGATTTGATGCCACCTTAGCGCCTTCCAAAACTAGTTGGGCAATGGCACTACATGTGGTCCCTAAAAAAAACCATTATGTCTAGTACATCGGAGAGGTTAAAATAAGCTAATTACTCCCATATGAGGAGTTGGCTAAAATTAGAGAGTTAGTTAACTGAGTGTTGATTCAAGTCGAGTTAAGTCATAGTCGAATTTATAGTGTGTGGTTGCATGTCAAGTTATTTTAGGCGAGTCACTAGTTGGAAGTTAAATACCCTTCACCGGGTTCATTGTAATCATTAAGTTTTGTGTGATCAATAGAAGAGACACAACTCGTGTGTTTTGTGTGTGAAAGTTGTGTTTAAGCTCTTTTGCCTTTCCAACAAATTAGTATCAAAGGTGAAGAAAGATCACAAAATCTGTGGTGCCTGCAAAGCCAGTGAGGAAAAAACCAATTTTTTTTTAATAAATTTGCGTTGTAAATTTGCCAAACTGTTAAAGAGCGTGCAGATTTCACAGTTGGTTAGTGTAAAAACTGCGCAAATATCATTTAAGTACGATTCTGCAAAAAAAATTAGGGTAATTGCACAGATTATTTCGTGTTTCGTGGGCAAGCCCTCTCACGTAGGGGAAAAAGGCAAACCCCGTGAGGAATTGGAAAACGTGAAAACCGTAGTTTGAAAGTCAAACCTTTCATTTGAAAGGTCACGTAATATTTTTTTATAAGGTTTTTAAAGTTTGCGTATATGATTTCAAAAACTTTTCATAAAGTTCAATGTTTTATGCACGCGAGTTTTTCTTTAAAAATATTTTTATTATAAAAAGGTTTTTGAATGGATTTTTAAAAAGGTTATTTATAAAGGTGCTTTTTAAAGGGTATTTCATAAAGTTTTGATTTGGGTGGGTTTTATGTTATGTGAAATAAAAGGAAAAAGATTCTATAAAAATTTTATAATGAATTTTAAAAATAAAAGAAGTTTTACAAGTTTATAAAAAAGAAATTTAAGGTTTTTTTTGAAGAGAAGTTTTGAAGAAAGATGATTTTCTCAAAATTTCAGTCTTAGTTTTACTATTCACAAGGAAATATTATGATGTGTGGGCCATTAAGATGGTGACCATGTTGCACGCTCATGATTTTTGGTATTATGTCTAGTTTGAGTTTTCAGAACCTAAGGATGAAGCAGAAGAGATCTATGGAAGAAAGAGAAGAAGAAGAATGCACGAGTGTTGCATCTTATCCAACAAGGAGTGGATCGAATAATGTTCCAAAAGACTATGATCATGTCTTCAACAAAACAAGCATGGGATACTTTGGCGACAAGATATAAATGTATGGCCAAAGTCAATATTGTTAAGTTACAGAATACTAGGAAAGATTTTGAAAGTCTGCAGATGAAGGAGACAAAGGACATCGTTTCTTTCATGAATAGGGTCATGATTGTCGTAAATAAATTAAACATTTATGGTGAGGAAATTAATGATCAAATAGTGGTTGAGAAGGTGCTTAGATCTTTGTCTACCAAATTTGGTGTTGTGGTAGAAGCCATAGAAGAAGCCAAGGAATTGGCATCAATGACAGTTGATGAGTTGATGGGATCACTTCTATCACATGAGGAAATGATAGATAGAAATAAGGATTCCACTTTAGAAATTGCTTTCAAAAGACATGTTCTATTTCAAGAAACAAAGGTCGAGGCAGAAGTAGATCGAGAGGCAGAGGAAGAAGTGAAAGATATGGTGGTAAGAGAGATGACCGAGAAGATTCAACAATAATCAATGAGTTGAAAAATCAAAGGTGAGATGTTATTATTGAAATAAATTTTGTTACTATGCCCATGATTGCAGGAAGAGGATAGCTGATCAAGAGAACCAAAGAGCTAATGTCTCTATAGAGAGTACTAACTCCATGTTCCTAGCTTGCCATACCATTTATGAACCTTCTGATAATGTGTGGCTATTAGATAGTGGTTGTAGTAACCACATGACATGCAACAAGATTTTGGTTGGAAACTTGGATCAATCTGTGAAGACAGAGGTAAAGTTGGGGACTGATAAGACTTGTATGTAGATGGAAAAGGAGTGGTCAAGATTTTGACCAAGCAAGGGGAGCCGAAGAAAATATTAGAGGTATATTATGTCCCTGGTCTCAAACATAATTTGATAAGTGTTGGTCAATTGACACATAAGGAATACAAATTTATGTTTCAAGGTCAAGAATGTGTTATATATGAAAAACCCTTAAGCAAACAAATAATAGCAAAGGTGAAAATGATGAGGGACAAACTCTTTCCTCTAGTCATGTATTACAGTGATAAGGTCAGTTCTTTTACAATTACATATTCTAATGATTATTGGTTATGGCACTTTCGGTTTGGACACTTGCACTTTTCTAGTTTAAGATTGTTGCAACAAAAATAGATGGTCAGAAGATTACCCCCCATCAAAGAACCTGCTAGTACTTGTGAGTGTTGCATCTTGGGAAAGCAACACCGTGAAATTTTTCCAAAGGGAGTTGCATATAGAGCAAAGAAACCTCTTGAGCTAGTTCTTACTTCCACACTTTCATTGATGATTATAGCAGAAATACATGGGTTTACTTCTTAAAGGAGAAGTCTGAAACTATTGCAAAGTTCAAAGAATTCAAGGCCTTAGCAAAGAATCAAAGTGATCAACAGATCAAGGTATTGAGGTCAAATCGTGGTGGCAAATATGATTCAAAGGAATTCCATGAGTATTGCAAAAACATGGAATCAAAAGATAGTTTACAAAGGTACATACCGCAACAGAATTGTGTAGCAGAGAGAGAACATGATAATTAGGAACATGGAAATAAGCATGTTGAAAGGAAGAAACTTGTCTAATGAGTATTAGGTAGAAGCAGTTGCATGTGCTATTTATTGATCAACATATCTCCTACAAAGAGTGTGATGAACAAAGTACCAGAACAAGCATGGTCAGGTATGTCTTGCAGTGTATCTCATCTCAGAGTATTTGGATGTGTAGCTTATGAACATGTGCCTAAAGATTGAAGAGGAAAATTGGATGATAAAAGTGAAAAATGCATATTTACTGGTTATAATGAGCAATCAAAATCTTATAAATTGTATAACCCTGTCACCAAGAAGACCATAATTAGGAGAGATGTTGTGTTTAAAGAACAAGAGTCATGGAATGGGACTGTAGACAAAACAATTGATGCACAAGTTACACTGATGGAAGAAGATGATGTAGCAAAAAAGGAGCAACAAGAATCACAGGTGAAGACATTAGACAAAGACACACCAACAAGGACTCCAAGATTTTATGCACAACATGGATCTTGATCCAGATCAACAGATTGAGATTCTCCCAACAATCAATCATGTGATGAATCAAGAAATGGTAAGAAAAAAATGAGAAGTCTGAAATATATTTATGATGATTTGGATGTTAGTTCAAATTTTGCATTGTTGTCATTCCAACCTTCTTCGTTCGAAGAAATAATCAAAGATGAAAATTGGGTGCAAGCCATGGATGAAGAAATTGAAGCTATTGAAAAGAATGATACATGGGATTTGGTTGATTTTCCAAAAGACAAAAATCTCATTAGTGTGAAATAAATGTACAAGATAGAGTTGAATGATAAAGGTGAAATTGACAGATTTAAAGCAAAACTTGTAGCAAAAGGATTCTCTTAGCAACCGGGAATACATTTTGGAGAAATGTTTACTTTAGTAGCCAGATTGGATAATGTAAGAGCAGTTCTAGTCGCAACACTTTAGAACAAGTGGAAAGTATATCAGATGGATGTGAAAACAACCTTCTTAAATGGAATTCTAGAAGAATAAATTTATGTGCAACAACATCCAGGATATGAAATTGAAGGTAAAGAAGATAGAGTTTATAGGTTGAAGAAAGCGCTCTATGGAGTCAAGCAAGCACCTAGAGCTTGGTATAGCATAATTGACAACTACATGATCAAGAATGGATTTTGCAGAAGCAACATTGAGCCTACCTTGTACACAAAGGTAAATGAGCATGGACAAATTTTTATTGTTTGCTTATATGTTGATGACATGATTTATACAAGTGATTTTGAATTTTATGAATTTAAAGCAACAATGATGAAAGAATTTGAGATGACAGATCTTGGTCTCATGAAATATTTTCTTTTGATAGAAGTTTAACAATCTGAAAAAGGAATTTTTATTTGTTAAAATAAATATGCTAGAGATTTGTTGAAAAGATTCAAGATGGAAAATTGAAAACTTGTCCCTACACTAGTTGTAATAGGTACAAAGTTAAGAAAGGATGATGAAGGATCAGATGTCAATTCAACTCTGTTCAAAAGATTGGTTGGAAGCCTCATGTATCTCATAGCTACAAGACCAGATATTATGCAAGGAGTGAGTTTGATTTCCAGATTTATGGAGACTCGAAAAGACACACATTAGAGTGCAGGAAAAATAATTTTGCGATACATAACAGGAAATAAAGATTGTGGCATAATGTATGCAAGCACAAAGAAGAGGGATTCGATTGGATATACAAATAGTGATTTTGCAGGTAGTTTGGACGACATGAAGAGCACTTCTAGTTATCTATTCCATCTTGGTTCAGGTGTGATTTCATGGGCATCTAAGAAGCAACCTATTATGTCACTTTCATCAGTAGAAGCAAAATATGTAGCAACAACTTCAACAACATGTCAAACAGTGTGGTTAAGAAGAGTATTTGATGGACTCAAGCAGAAAAAACAAGGATCACCAACAATATATTGTGACAACACCTCAACGATTGCATTATCCAAGAATAATGTGTTTCATCAAAATAACAAGCATATTGATACTAGATATCACTTTATTAGAGAACTTGTGAGCAACAGAGAAGTTCACTTGAAGCCTGGTAAATCTAGTGATCAATTGGATGACATATTTACAAAGTCATCAGCAAAAAATGTGTTTGAGTTTCATAGAATAAACTTGGGTGTTATAAGCCTAACTGAGACATAGACCAGCATGCAAGTTTGAGTTGTCATGAGTCATGTCCTAGTTTAGCAGTCGTAATTAAGGGGGAGTGTTAAAATAAGCTAATTACTCCCACATGAGGAGTTGGATAAAATTAGAGAGTCAGTTTACTGAGTGTTGAGTCAAGTTGGGTTAAGTTATAGTCAAATTTAAACTTTGTGGTTGCATGCCAAGTTGTTTTAGGTGAGTCACTAGTTGGAAAAGGTTAAATGCCCTTCACTCGGTTCATTGTAATCATTAAGTTTTTGTGTGATCAATAGAAGAGTCGTAACTCATATGTTTTGTGTGTGAAAGTTGTGTTTAAGATTCCCTGCCTTTCCAACAGGAGAAAGGAAAGTGTGACGAGAGTATGCGTCAAGCCTCCCACCTAGTAAATGTGGCACTCTTAGAAAATTTTGAAATCTGATCCAATGTCCTACCTACCTACTACTGAATTAAAGTCAATTCACAATGATTGTGATGACTCAGATCCATGCAATTTGAAAATGTCAGTTAATGACAAAAATATCATAGATCTTGTCTCCTTTGGTTACATCTGATACTGGAGAATCGATTGAAAGTCCTTGGGAATTGAAATCGAAGATTGGAAATCTGTAATTCATACTTGCAGAAAACATATTCATCAAACATAAGAATAGTAGCATGTGATGTTAAGAATATTTGTTTTGTCTCCCCTTGCTATGGAAACAAACTGGAGAGTTGTGATAACTGTCTGCACTGTAAATGTTATTATTCTTCCCAAATCATTTTGATTGATAGCTGCTACGACCTCTTTAGAAAAATGATTAGTAAACACTTTTATATGTTATTCATCTCGAGGAATAATGGTTTCTTAATTTTCTAGCTCCACTCTTCTTCTTTCGACTTTCATTCCCTAGAATATACTTGTGACAGTCAAATGTGAAAAAATATCCTCTGTAGGAGTGTGTGGCACCTCTAGACCCAACATCTCTTAAAAACATATAACTGCATGTATCACTGAAGGTTGTCTCCCCCCTCTTACCGATGTAAGGTTGTTGTATGCATTAAAAAATAGATTTATTCTATGTTTTTGTTAATCGTTCTTCTGTCATCATCTATAGTCCTTTTAAAAAATTCGTGTCATAGGTCCCCTTGGGTCGAAAGGCTAGTTGAAATTTTTGTAGTAGATATTCTGACCTGTATGTTAATCATTGTAACAACAGAAAAAAATGTTGCAAACATTATACATTGATTCCCATCCTCGAAACAGTGGGAAATGTTAGCTTTATAGTGATTTGTTTAGTTAGAAAACTAGGGTCGATTTTTCCTATTTCCTCGTTCCATCTTGGATCCTTGCTCCTCCACCTTCATTAATGAAAGGTTCTGACCTATCTTGGTGTTTTCTATCAACCTTAGGAAACTGAAACAAACAATTTTTATCCTCGTCTTGGTCCTTGGTCAGAGAAAACCTGCAAAAAAGCCTTTATATGTTTCCACTATCTTAGAAGAAACATATTATTCAGTCACGTTTCTTGACTCTGACCTCTATGACCCATTCTCCTGGACGCTGGTTCGTATACTACTGAGCAAGTATACTACTAATCAGTTGCAATAATTGTAGAATGAATGGAAATGTAGCATCCGATACAATTGAGAGATCACAAAAACTTACACCAAATAAATCAGTGCATTCAAGTAGCGAAGGGGAGAGCCAATGTGAAATACATTCAGTCGACTCTTCTAAGTAACAAGAAAACCTGTAAAAAAAATGGAAAAATTTAGTTATGAATGGGAAAGGTTGAATATCTATCTTAACTTCGAATGGGAAAGTTTCTTCAGTGTTCTTCATTCAATTTTTTTTTTTTTTTTAATGAAAAATGGGTCTCATCCTCAGACCTATTAGCTCCTAGATCTTCTCTGCCAAGGCCAAATGTTAGTTTACTTCATTCATTCTGTGTTTTATAGGATACCATTTGGTTCTCCGCCTTTATATGGACATCATTGTACTCAACAATCCATTTGACCTACTTTGTGCTCAATAGTTAGACATAAATATAATTATCTTATCTTATCTAATATCAGACATAGTAATATTTTAAGCAAATTTGATTATGTATTGGGCACGCCCCTAATAAGTTGGTTGAGGATGAGGTTTTTTCTTCTGAAAAGAAATGATTGGAACATCAGATAATAACAACATAACCAATTCCATTTCGGATCCCATATCGACATTACAATTCGTTGAAAGTTTGTCTTTGAAAGTTGCGGAGGTCATTAAAATGGAAGATTCAAATCAGCTGCGATCAATCGTCGCCTGTCCTACAAGGGTATATGTATACTTCATTTCCTTCTAATTTCATTTTAACGTCAATGCGGAATATGTGAAGTGAAATTCATGGTTTAAGTTGTATGCAGGCAAAAACTAAAGGTGAAAATGAAGGTATGTTTCGCTTCGGATGTGGTAGATCCCCAGATCAACAAAGACAAATACTTGATGAAGTATACATATACTTGTAGGATGGACAATAATTGATTGCAACTGATTTGAATCTTCTTTTTTAATGATCACCACAACTTTCATCGACTAACTTTCAACCAATTTTAATGACACGACATCCGAAATGGAATTAGTGATACTTTCCTTTTAAACCAATTTATTAATGGATTGCGTATTACATTAAAGTTCATCATGTTATTTTGTGGAAATTAATTTTTTTTTAATCATCTAAAATAAACGACATTCTCGTGATTTTTATTTTTTATTTTTGACTATGAGAGTGTTCAAATAGTTTTTTACCGAGGAAACAGATTCAATACCATAGAAATTATTGGGAAACTTAAAATCCTAAAATTTGACAGCGGATTTTATATTTTTTCTAAAAAACTCTCAAAACCAAGACATAATTCCTAATGTTTTCCAAATTAATCAAAAACATTTTTACATTAGGCCAAATAAAACCAATTGCCTACCTAATCAGTAAATTATTTTTACTGGTTTATAAATAAATTACTTTTACTAGTTTATAATTTATGCAACACTTAATTCGTTTTTTGATAAATGGAAAACTGGGTCTCATGCAAAATTTCTGGGAGCAGCAGTATTGAAAGATCAGTAAAAAAACAGAAGTTTGGTGGCCTAGAACATCAAATGTGTTTGGAGTTCTTTGTGTGGATTTATGGATTTTTTTTATGGCATTGTAGTTTGAGGTTACTTGGTTTCCTTTACAATTTTTTTTATCTTTGTAGTTTTTGTAGTTTTTTTTTTATTGGTCAATGGTGTCGGTTTATATTTGAGGCTTTCTTTTGATTCCTAAACAACACCAATTTCTTTTAGTAGTTGCCAGTGTTTGCCATCTTTATGCCCCTGTAACCAGTTTTCTTCCACTTCTGTATTTAATCATGTTCTTTGTGATTTGTGATTACTGCCAATTACTTGTTTTTAATTCTAGGCTTCTCCCAGTTTATTATAAATGTTTAAGCTATATTTGTAATTATTATATATATAT
>APFE030161586.1:0-18101 GCA_000404065.3 Pinus taeda
TTGGCAGGGTGGTTATGAGGTCCCTAGAAGTGATGAATTTGAATTTTTGTTGGTTTTATATATAGTATTAGGTTTTTTCTCATGCTTTCAATGAATGGCACAGGTGAATTTTATGTTACACCCACTAGGTTATCAATATGTAATTTCTGTAATTTTGATTTCAAAAGATATTTTAAAGAAATGCAATGATTTCATTTGTGTATTCAATAAACACAAGATTTTATAATTGAGTAAAATATTCACCATGCCTGGTGAGAGATTCACCAAAAATTATATATACATATCATATTATTGATAAAATCGCCTTCCATTTTTCCTATATACCATGGAGATTCGCCCATTTATTATACATGTAAATTTAGGGGGGGTTCTTAAAATTTTCCCTGCCTGAGGATCTTACTATTCACCATAGCCAGGATAATGGATCAACCTCATTGCACCAAGCGTCACGAGTATCCATGAGCTTGGTCTTGGAGTGTCTCACTACTATTATTGATTGTTGTACACCTCTTCTTACCAATATGAAGAGCCAATTGTCCTCCATTCAGAAAGGACAGAGAGAAAATTTTGGATATGGGATCATTTTGTGCTCCTTCTTCAAGAAGGTTCTTGGCTTGCGTCCCAGAGTATCAGTCTCTATCAGTATCCCCCAAGATCCTCGGATGGGTAGGTGGGCCGACTTGATGAAACTCCTTAGAGGCGGGGACGTGCCAAGGACTGCTTTCAATGATGAGTTCTTTTCCTGGTGGGAACAACAATTCATCGCTGTGGACAAATATCCCTATGTTGACATGGATTTCAGAGGAGATCCAGATTTGATGTTGCCACCAAAGCAGCATGGGGAGAGATAAGTAACCATTTTTTAAGTTTTATCAATTTTTAAGAATTTTTTTTTGTTTTTTAAATATGAAAATGAACTTAAATGTATTTTTGATGGGATTAAAATACTGATATAAAAATCATGTTCCAGATGTGGGTCCGGTACAACTAGATGGATTTTTGCGGCACAGGCATCGCGGAAGAGGTGCTGAAGAGGCGGCTACTGAGACAGAGAGGGTCTTGTATGCAGTCCAAAGAAATTTGGTGAGATTGACTCACCAGGTACCGATGGTGGCTGTAGAAGACCTACCTGAGGAGATGCAATGCCATGTGGTTGGGGTACCACGAGACTGGGTTCGCATTCTTCAGCGTGTGGCCAACCTAGTAGTCACCTTCTTAGCCGCTCATCCTAAGCCAGGTCATAGATAGACTGGACATGATTATGGGCATTTAGTCCCGATTTTGTATATTATTTTTGAAACACTTTATGTACACACGGGAAGTTTTATGATATATATATATATAATATATATATAAATATATTAAATATATATATATATAATATATATATAATATATATATATTATATATATATATATATATATAGTATATATATATACAAATTCCAAATTTTTTATTTTTGTTTTTATCTTGTTGAATGAATGATATGCCAATCTAATGCTTGATTAGCGATAGAATCCGCTAATGAATTTTCATATCGTGAAATGTGAAAATAAGTAATAAAAACAAATGATCATTGCAACATCCTCATTCTCAAAAATTAGCGACATAAATAAGGATCCCTAACCTGATAAATGTTATTCAACTGTGACACTACCAGCTGTGAGTCAAGATACACTACCAACGAATCGATTCCATAAGAAATAGCTTCAGATAGTAAATTAATGATGGGAGTTGACACCATCAACTGACCAAATGGATAATAAATTACCCAAGCTGCGGAAACGAGATTCCGAGTGTGCCTACTAGCACCATCAGCGAATCTGAAATAGACCAAGTCATCCATCAACACCTGCCAAAGCAAATAAAAAAAAGTGTCGATATCACAAAAACTCTCGATAAAATATATACAAAATATATAAAGAATCCATTGCTCGGCCGTAACCTAAGCAAAGTACTTCTTGAGGTAGAGCCCATTTTAGGGCTCCACCAACTTGTTCCCTTCAAAATTGACTAATTCATAAGCCCCTTTTCCTAAAACTAGTTTCACTATAAAGGGACCATACCACATAGACTTGAATTTGCTTGCCCCCAAGGCGTCTTTATCTTGATCATAGACCAAGACAAGGTCGCCTTTAGAAAATACTCGAGGATAGATAGTTTTATCATACTGAGTTTTAACCCTTTTCTTATGAGCCTCATTGATTGTGGCGGCATCTCGACACTGCTCATCGAGATGTTCCAAATAAAGGAGGTGCTCTCCTAGACTAGAGGTCTTTGGAAGGAGCTCAACAGCTAGCCTAAGGGATGGAATTTCGCACTCAACAGGAAAAATAGATTCCAGTATGTAAACTAACTGAAAAGGGGTAAAACCGGTGGCAGACTTTACCAAGGTTTGATACGCCCAGAGAGCCAGATACAACATGAGATGCCAATTGGAGCAATTTTTGTCAATTTTCCTTCACAGGATCATCTTGAGGGACTTGTTCACAACTTCGACTTAACCATTGGCCTGTGGATAATACAAAGACGAATGATCCTATTGGAAGCCCAACTGAAGAGCCAATTCAGACATCAATTGGTTTTGGAAGTGACTACCATGATCAGTGACAATCTCTCTCGAGATACTAAAACGTGAAATAATCTAATTGAAGAGGAACAATGTTGTTGTCTCACTATCGTTTTTATAAGTAGACACGACCTCAGCCCACTTCGTAAAGTAGTCTACGGCCACTATAATGTACTTGTGATCGTCGCTGAAGGCAAATTACAAGTAGTAAATTCAATACCCCACTTTGTAAAAGGACCGACAGTGATAACAGGGAAAAGAGGAGTTGGATGCGTGCGCATCTTCCGAGTATAGACTTGACAAAGGTGGCCACGTTTGACCACTTCAATACAATCTTTGAAAATCGAAGGCCAAAAGTAGTCGAAATGCAAGATTTTCTGGGTTGTTGCAAGCCGAGATAGATGACCACCACAAGCTCCACTGTGGCAATCATTAAGGACAGACTCTACTTCCTCTAAGGTTAAACATTGCCTAAGGATTGAATCAACCCCTCAGTGATATAATGTATCACCAATGATGACATAGTTCTTAGCCAAGTGACATAATTTCTGACGTTCATCCTTGGAGGAAGCAGGAGGGAACTTCAAGTCTGGAGATAGATTATGATATCTCAATATCAGGGATCATGTGAAGAGATGAGGAATAGATGTTCGTCTGGGAAACTTTCCTCATAAATGGTATCTTCTCCACAAGGTAGCTCAAAAATTAATTCTGCAAAAACTAATGATTTCTTAGAATTGGCTGGCAAGAACTCAAGATTAAATTCTTGTAAAATAAAAATCCATCGATTGTATTTTCCCCCAATCACTCGCCTACTAGAAAGGATTGACCTCCACTAAGACAAACATTTTTCATAGCAAAATATAATGACAAAACTGTTGGATAGCATGGACAGCTGCCAAGGCCAATTTCTCAACCAGGGAATAGCATAGTTCAGGGCCTACCAAACCTCGACTCAAGTAGTAAATCACATGCTCTGTGAGAGCATCATCTTCCTAAACCAGAACCATACCTATGGTTGATTCTGTGGCTGCAGGATATAAAATGAAATCTCTACCATAATTCGGTGGACTCAAAAGCAGGGCAGAGATTAACACCTACTTCAAGGCATGAAAAGATTGTTGGGCAAATTCGTCCCATAAAAATGGAACTCCTTTCCTTACCAAATGCATAAATCCTTTAGTTATCTCAGCATAGTTTGCTATAAACCGTCTCAAGAAATTTGCCTTCCCCTGAAGACTTTGAAGTTGTTGGATGGAAGACGGGCTAGGCAACTGAATTATTGCCTCAACCTGGAAGGGATCAACTTGAGTCCCTTCAATTGATACAATGAACCCTAAAAATCTACGAGATGTAACCGCAAAAACGCACTTATTTGGATTCAACCGAATCTTGTAAAATTGACATCTCTCAAAAACCAACCGAAGGTGACTAGGATGATCAATTCTCTTTCAAGAATGACCAACTAAATCATCCAAGTATGCTTCGATGACATGCTTGTTGGCATAGAAAGCATAAGACATGGCCCGCTCAAATGTGGCTCCAAAATTTTTAAGACGAAAAGGCATCTTTTTGTACGCAAAGGTACCCCAGGGACAAAAAAAAAAGTTGTCTTATGTTGGTCTTCTGGATGGATAGATATTTGATTATAACTAGAGAATCCATCCATGAAGGAGAAAATCTCATTACCCGCACATTCATCAACTATTTGATCAATAAACGGTGTGGGGTAATTATCTTTCGAACAAGCTTTGTTCAAATCCCTAAAGTAAATGCGTACACAGATCATTCCTTGTTTTTTATCAACTGGGAATGGATTAGAAACCCAATCCGTTAAAGCAATGGGGTATATAAAACTCGCCTTGAGCAGCTTTTCTACTTCAGCTTTAATGGTTGCTGCTTTCCTAGGATTGACCGGCCGAAACTTCTGACGAATTAGATTAGCGTTTTCATACATCTTGATCTCATGTTGAACGATGGATGGATCAATACCAGGCATTTCTTCATAAGACCAAGTGAATACATCCTAAAACTCTTTAAAGAGGTTGGTGAAATTTGAATCTCTTCAGGGGAACACTTGGCTCCGATGAAGACATTTTCTATCACATTAGGGTTCCTAAAGATGTTAATTGGTACAGTTTTTAAAATGACTGACATATTACCTTCGGCACAGATTTGTGTTGGAGCCAAAGGGTTTGAAACCGTACAAACATCGCTAGTAAGAAGATTGGAGAACCTGGATTTGACTTCCTGTAATGGGGGAAGAAAATATGAATGATGATGTAAATCTTACCATGGTCAATCTACACCTATCATTGCTTCTAAGATTGCTTCCTCAGATGGTAAAAACCATATCTAAGCAATCCATAATAGAAGTAGAGTCAAGGATCCAAGTTGGGGCCACATCACCATCTAACTCTTCCTCTGAAAAAGTAGTAGGATGGTCGTCTAGAGAGTTAACGACAGACTGATATCTAAGCTCTATTGCAGATATAGGGAATGCCATTCCACCAACTTGTCCTTCATCTAATGTGGTTGTAGGCGAAGGCAAGGTCCAAGGGTCTAAAAAGTAATGAGTCTGCAAGAATTCTTCCCATGAAGACTCTTTGGAGGATGAAATGGCATTGATTCTAGCTATAGGATTGGGAAGATCAAATGTACCCATCAATGAAGAATACATCCCAAATCCTAGATTCTCGATAGGTTGACGGGGGTTATACACCAATGGAACATTAGAATTTGAAGTTGCACGAGGGTCAACTGGAGAATAATCCAATTGATCAACTTTAACAATTCTCCCCTCATGAGGAAAACAAAGGACGCAAAACAGAGTCAAAACTACGATGTCCATTTCAAAATCCAATTCCATCCTAAGAGGAGGTTGTAATCAAGGTTGGCATCAACAATTTCTACTTCGATATTAATGACCTTTCCTCCAACACATATAGGAAAGGTCGGGATAATCCCGTGTGGCCTATGGGAATTTCTGTCAAATGCTGTCAAGAGAGTGGGTAAAGGAACAACCAAAGGCAATCTAATGGACTTCCAACATGACGTAGACATTACGCACATGGAAGCTCCCTCATCTATAGTTATTCGAAAAATATTAGTTTTTTGGTAAATAGACTTTATTTGAAAATCCATATGATGAGGAAGTCTCTTTTTGACATTAAGCATGTCAAAAGTGAGCACTAAAGAATTGTTTGGATCAACTGCCCCGATCACTGAAAGCAAAGCACTTCGTTGAGCTAGACACTACTGGAGTACCTCTAAAGCAAACATAGCGCATCGACTTTGAGCCATATCTTCTACAATGGAGTAGTTTTGGGCTTCTCTAGCATTAGGGTTGTTAGTCACATGCTTGGTGGATCCTTTCGGTATCCAAGGTATAGACTCAACAGAGGGTCACTCAATATGAAGTGGATCCATAGTTTCGGGAACAAATTTATCCTTAGATGTTTCTACTTCACCATAATCTCATGATCGTGTTGCCACATTGACATTAGAACTCATCACAAAAACATTTGAGGAATTGTCCCCCTCCTGGTTGCCCCCTGTAGAGGTACCAGGATTTGAGTTCCCTCTAGCAAGTCACTACTACCCTTGGGGGAAAGGGTTAGTTAAGACAGATTGGGAGCTAGAAGACCCTTACTGCACTAACAAGCGCTGAGCATCTTGAATTT
The DNA here is from genome assembly GCA_000404065.3 of Pinus taeda. NCBI lineage: Eukaryota > Viridiplantae > Streptophyta > Pinopsida > Pinales > Pinaceae > Pinus > Pinus taeda. Next base: position 6,253 of record APFE030161586.1, read on the forward strand.
TCAGGTAGAGATGAGTCAAATGATCTCCACTGCATAACTTGCATGGAAATTTAACTTTCTTCTTAGACTCTTTTCCACCCTCACGAGCACCATTGCTAGGCTTGTTTGCATTACCCTTCCCATCTTGATTCTTCTTTTTACCTCGTCCCTTCTTCTTCCCATCAAAATTTTGATTTCCTTTGGGGTTAGAAGCCTAAACGACATTTACGGAAGAAGGTTGGGAAGGTGAAGGAGTAGACGGTGCAGCCTAATTGGAAGAAGCAATTTGTAGAGACAACTGCTGCAATTGGTTCAAAAGGTTCACTGCATTTGCATCAGTCGATCCAACAATACTGTCAGCATTGGGGCTTGGCTTCGGTTTAGCTATATCAATCATGGATCTAGGAGCATTAGGCAAGATTTTCTGAAGAGTCCCAGACTGAGAATATATCAGTTCTAACTGTTGGGCGCAAAAGATAGCCTGCTCTTCGGAATACACTCCAGACATAGAAACATCCTTGGAGATCTCTGGTTGTAATGATTTTTAAAAACCATTCGAGACAGAATTCAAGTGGAATTTTAGCTTTGATGAGCCTCTTTCTTCGTCTTCATTCCTGGATATGACCTGAAATGTGAATAGTCATGTCCTGATGAAAATTAGCCAGAAGTTCATTTCCGACTTCGTAATGGAAAGGCAACTGAAAATGGTTTAAGGAAATTTTAGCCAAATCGGCGAAAGATGTAAAGGTTCGCCCTCACAACTCTATATACCACTTAGCCACATTCCTAGTTAAGGTACGCTGAAATAGCCTCAACCTAATCGAATCATCGATTAGGGAGTTAGATGAGCACCATAAATGGAACGTGGTTACATGGTCGCCCGGGTCTTCACCACTCTTCCCTTCGAATTTTGGAATATCTGATGGAAGTTTAGTTGGGACCAGAGGCCAAGCCGGATTGTATCTGATTGGATCATTCATCAACTTAGTCAAGTCTAGCTGATTAAGTGTGGCCAGAAAAGGAAGTCGTGGAGGACCTTGGGGATTCCACCCAGATTGGGTGTTGGGCTTCAAAATGTCATACAAATATCACTCATTACCATACATTTTTCACCTATGCTTCCATTATATCACTCACTATTCACCACCTTGTCACTCCATTTTCCCTACTATTCACCATTAATGGGTCTCATTTATATATTCCAAATATTATTTATTTTTAAGCATTTTTGAGAGAAATTCTTGATTAAATATTAGAAAATAATATATTTTACTTTATATATGGAAACTGGGTTGTTTTTGTGACATGTGTAGGTGCCAAGGAAGCTTCCAAGACACCTTTATGTGGCCTTGAAGGATCAAATTCGAATTTGAGAAGATAAACCTCATGGAGAAGATGATGATCTCATTGAGAAGATCAAGGACAAAAGGGGGTTATGTGTCTAGATGGTTTAGAGATGTATGGAACTAAAAGAGAGATTAGTGGATCATCATTATGAGTTTTTTATCCCATTCCATTGTATAAATAGGAGTACAATCTCCTTCATTTGTAATCTTAGAATCTTCATTTGAAATCTTAAAAAGTTGGTTTGTACATCATGATGGATATTTTGAAATAAAGACTCATATTTTGATTTTTTTGTTTCTACATTTGAATCCTCTTTGAAGTGGTGTGCTTGTGGAGTTATGGAGGGCCCCCATGGCCTCACTTGCATGCTTATGTTAGGTATAATTTAAATTATGGTTTTATTCACTTCTGGTTTGAAGCAATGGTGATTGTGATATAGTAGGATTGTGAAGAGGGACAATTTGGACCTCCTTAGTTAGGAGCCTCTTCTTTTACATCTTCCGCATCATAAGCCATTGTTAATCAGTGCTCTTAGATTTATCTTCATGAAAGTAGTATTGTAGGGAAGGACAACCTAGTTCTCCTAAGTTAGGAGCCTCTTTCCTCATATATTACATAAATGAATTAGATTCTTGTTAGATATTCTAATTGTTGGAAGAAATATTAAAATCCACGTGTTCTTGTAAGGGAACCATAAGATCTCTGACAAATTAGAAATCTTTCTAGATCTATATATTTTAGATAGGCACTTCTAGGTTTACCTTCCCGGTTTGACATTAAATTAAACTCTAATTTGCATCTGAATTTTAGACCCGACATTGGGCAGGGTTCACGAAGGTCTAAAAAGAATGACCTGGATTTTGAAAAGCACCAGGTTGCCTGAAGTAACTGGTAGAACATACTGAACCAAAAGGTGACCCTTGTGGTCCAGCAAAACTCGGAGTTTTACCAACCCCGACCGAAAAACCTCCGTAACCAGCAAAGTTTCCCCCTAACTAATTATTGTAAGGAGTTGACAACCCCTGATAAGGGTTATAAGCATTAGCTAAGGGTGGAAAACTTCGAAATGAATTGACTGAGGAATACGGTACATTCCGTTGTTGGCTGAAAAATGGATTCCCAGTTATTGTATCACTAACCACAGGGTTAGTCCAACTCTAAAAGGGATTGCTGCCTTGACTCATGAAAGGAAAAGGCATAGACCCTACCTTTGAATTGGAATGTGGTATATGACCACTTCCAAAAGGGAAACCCTAAAAATAACCCGATCCACTCATCATGGACGTGGAGGCGATTTATGGTACATTCAATGGAGCTGAAGGAATACATTTAGAGGGCATTCCAAAAGGGAAGAATCCAAAACTGGACACATTAGCTTGGGAACTTCCACTCGTTGATGAAATGGAAGTGGACCCAAATAAGGATGTGTTGGCAGTAGACCCAAATAAGGATGTAGAAGGGATGGAAATAGTTCCTCCCCCTTGTACTGATATAGGAGTCTTCATACTTGTAGTACTCGTGGTGGATGCCATTCTTCCAGTAGTGGTCATCGAAGGGATAGATGTGTGTGGACCCAGGCTTGAAGGTCTGTGTGTTGAAGTTCCAACGTATAACAATACGTCTAGATGATCAGAAGGGAGAGGAGAATTCGAAGCTACAATTGACTCTGAAAGCTCTTCTTCCTCAATATTATCTTTCGACTATAAGAGTACTAAAGAAAGAACTAGTGTGTTCCTCTCTAACTCTGTGGTAGTACCATGTCTATCTTGTACACTAATGCCCCCAAGAGGAGGATCAATTTTCGATGCGCCAACTACCACTGGTTGAAAACCACTGGCAGAATCGCTCCTACACCTTCTAGGAGAAGGCTCTGGACTCTCAGATGAAAGCCCACGAAGTCTACGGGAATGTCTAAGTGATTGGTCAACCACTTTGAATTATTTTAATAAGATCTACTTAAAGACTCAAGAAAATTGAAAGCTAGGCCGACTAGGACCACAGAACACACACTAAAATGTCCCTAAAGAATTCAGCAGTCAAACAACTTATGAGTATTTCCGCTCCGGGTGACTAGGACCAGACACCAAAATACAAGAAAGTGAATAAAAAAGGGCCTTCCGAAAATAGACTAGGGTAATTACGCCCCAAGTCTACTAGCGAAGGTATCAAAGGTAATTACACTGACCTCTAGACAACAGCCTTTGCCAGTGCAAGCCCCCAAGCTTCGCAAGGGTGCCCTCCAGAAGTATCGTTGAACATGATGCAACCTCAACGTCAGGTGCCACGGGATTCCCCTCTGCATCCACCTGTGTAGATCCCTAGGATAGGCAACTAAAGATGCCAACTTGTATTAGAATTCGGGCATAATAGTTATGAGTAAGATCCAATAAGTAAGGGAGGGGGTATCTCTCATCCTTATCTTCACAAATCCTCGTGCTTAACTCCCAGTCACGGAGATTTCCCGGTCTCCCTAACACTATTGGATTTCATTCTTATTCAGATTTCTATGTTTTACAATTTAGAATGGCCTTGGAGAGTTTACTCTCCTCTCACCTAATCCAAGGCCCTAAATAAACCTAAAACTTGTTGGTGTATACTGATTGATAATATAAAAAGTTATAGTTTATTTTATTAATCACTTGATTTTAAGTGGTTGTTATTTTTAAGTCAAAGGGACAATATGGAAGTGAAACTGATGGTGTTCGTATGACGCAAAAGAAATTAATGAAAAACTAACTTATATGCAATGCACTTCTTTGTTCTTCGATGAAAAGAAACTTCTACTTGGGTTCTAAGAAACTTCTATAAAGCAAAAACTTTTTTCCTTTTATTTTCTTATAGCAAACTTCACACTCACAAAAACTAATAAGACTATTGATGCTTTAATGATGCAAAACTACCCTAATGCAAGATGTACATGTTAATGCAAAATTCTAGATTACTCTAAAAAGAGATGAAAGCAATTGTTTACAACTTTTTGATAAGCCAACTTAAATGTTTGAAGAGAATGAAAGTTTCAAATACAAAGTTCCTCCAAATAAGCAAGGCAAATCTTGAAAAAATCACAATTCACTTTCACAAAACCAATGAAACCAAAATCAAATTTGGCAAAAGAAAGCAAAAACAATGTTTTTGAAAAACTTTTCTTTTTCAAGAAGCAATAAAAAAAACTTTTCAAAAGCTCTCAAAATGCTCCCAAAGACTCAAAGACCGAAAGCAAAGCACAAGGAAACTTTGTAAGTTACCAATTCAACACGAATGAGAACTTGAACAAAATAGATGTTTCAACTTGCACGAAACGATCCAAAAGCAGAAAAAAGAGCTTGGAGAAACTGATCAAGAAATCAGGAAAGAAACACTTTCAAATTCACCAACAAGAAACTTTCAAAAAGCAAAAAAAAAAGTGTATGGCCACAAAAATTACGGGAAGCAAAGCAAGCAGACCAATAATGAAGTTTGACACAAAGATCACAAACAATTTTCTATTCCAGAAGACCAGAACAATCAAGAACTTCTATAAGAAGCCTTGTCTATTCAAACACAAATCATAAAACTCACTCAAAAGAAAACCGAGGCCAAAAAAATTTCAAAGCAGGAGAGAATTCAAAATAGTAAGCTCATTGAATAATTAAAATCTGAAGACAAAAACTGACCACTCAGAAACCACACAGGCCAAGAAACAAATCTTTCTGGGCAGAAAGATTTGAAAAAATCATGCAAAAAATTGTATACGCGACTATGTCCCTACACAGGTGCGTGTACATGTGCTTCTGTCAAAAGAAACTCGCTTATATCGGTTTCAATTCACAGAAACAAGCATCTATACGCTTATGTAAATAGAAAAAGGTGCGTATATGAAGTTTTACAAGAAAAATAAAAAACGAGGCCTAATGAAAAATATCAGACTTGAAGTCTGAGTTCCTATAGGAGTAGGAAATACAATTACAACAAGCAAACTACGAACGGAGCCTTGATTAGCATTGAATAACCCAAACTAGGAATAACAAGATTGTTATCCCTAGTGGAGTCGCCAATTCTATTAAGGGAATAAGTCCCCTAGGGCTTTGGGTCAGAATCCTAACAAAGCAAGAGTGATCTACAGCAAGAAACAAGCATTCAACTCAGGCAACATGCTTAAACAAACTAACTATGTGAGGATGAACATACTTGGATGTCCTTCGTTTGGGTAGTTCCAGCCAGGGTTAAAACCCTCTGAAACTCCTAATGATATTTGAATTTGCACATCAACCAATCCAAATACACATAGCAGCATATAGATAAAGCATTTTAGTGAAATCAACTTTATATCATATAAGTAAATGGTTAGTTATACATCAAAAATAGTCATTCATATATAAACCATAACAATAACATCTGATGCATAAACAAAGTTGATATCAAGAACAAGACAACGTTTATTTTTATTGTAGAAAACTATAATAAACATGGCAAGATTTCACCTGAGTCTTCCTCTTCCGGATCCAAGCAGAACTGTCGTCTAGGTCCGTCTAGTCCTAGTCTTTAACAGTCTCCTTCCATAACCAATACCATGATATCTCAAGCAAGTGGGAGAATATCAACACTCAAGGAAACAAGGGTTTCCTGAACTTGGGGAAGTAGTTGAAGCATAGAGATACTTCAAACTTGATCAGGGGATAATCACAGTATAGTAATTGTATCCATTACCTCCTCCTTAAGGCCTTCCCACAACAGTCTTTTTATACTTCACCCAATTAGTTTTTTAGTTGGGGAAACAGTTGGGAACAGTTGGGCCATGGGCACTAGGAGGTAATCAACAGGTAAAACCTGTGAACTCCACCCATAGTTAAGGAGATTTATTTTTAAGTGTTTTAACTAACCCGCGTGTACACGCTTTTGACACAGGGCAAAGTAGCTTACAGGGCGTAAAACGCTGTTTTTAAAATATTTGGACCAAGTTTGGAAGGAGGGGTTTCCCTAGGCCATAAACCAAGCATCACAAATACCAAGTGTTATATTTGGAGCTATAACAACTACTGAAGAAAATTTGAAGCAAATTATGGATTTGAAGAAAATTATTTTTTTTCAAAGTTGGGGTTTCAAGTTTTGGGGTTCCTAATCCCATATCAACCCTCTCCAAGGCCAGCGTCCTTCTCTCAATCCCCTGTCATCTTTTTTCATCCCTTGGATGTTTTCCATGAGCCCTAGGTCCCTCGACCTCCTTTTCTTTCCCTTGCTATGGTGTTGTTTTTCCTTTCTAGGCTTGAATGTGGGCCTTTAATGCCTCTACATTCCTTCCTAGGCCTACTACATTCTTCCCTTATCTCTCGGCCTCCTCTATTTCCCTTCATCCCTTCCCCTCAACCTCCCTCCTCATCCACAACCTCTCCTCACCCCTCCTTGGCCTCCATCACCTCCTTAAACACTCAGCCATTCTCCTTCTCCTTGTCACAACCCCTTATGGAATCTCCCTTATCCTCAACCCTCTCTTCCCTTAGGCCGCAACCCTCTTAGGTCTTGCACCAGGCTACAAGGCCTCTATCCCCTTGGCAGAAACCTCTAAGAGGTTTGGCATGGCCTCTAAGGCCTTCTTTTTCCTTCGAGTAAGCCTAATTAGGCCTTCATCCCTAGTTGTAAACCTATTAAGGTCTTCTCTCCTTCTCTTTTGGCCCTCTTCCTAGCCTTTCTTGGGCCTAGTTTGCTTCCCCATGATCTAGATTAGATCATTATATTTTTTTTCATCCATCTTGATGCATTTGGAGTGGGAAAAGTGGAGGAATAATCTCATGGGACTATTTTTACTAGCAGGACCCAGTTTGGAAAAATGAGGTTTGAAACCTTCCAAGAGTGTTTTCAGGCATCAAACGATTTTTTTTGGGGTAAAACTTTTCCACCATAGCACAACACAATTTCATGCTATTCTACACTCAAATATCTTTCTATTGATGCAAGAATGCATTAATCAGAGTCCGTATGCAAAATTTATGCTACTCAGAAGTTGACCTTCCTGTTTTCACACCTATAGTTTTGAAGGATGTCACATCAACTCCCATTATTCATGGAAAAAAGGTTATCCACATGATTATGATGTAAAAGACTCTAAAATATTATATATTGTAACTCTAGTTAAGAGTTTATGTAGTTAAAATTAACCACTAGTAGGCTATCGGGTTATGTTATAACGGGCCACTAGGAGGAAGAGGCATTCCATTCCATCGAGAAAGTTTTATTCCATAGCTGAGAAAATGTATCCAAGAGATAGGAGGTAGAGCACATAGAAAGAATCTATGCATTCTATCATCCCCAGGGCCACATGGATTACTTCTTTGTATATGTAGCCATATTTCCAAACAGAGAAAGAGAGTGAAGCAACCTCACCTTCCAGTTGTGTTTTCTCTTGAAAGGGTTTCCTAGAGAGCATATATTGTGTCTTATGTGTATATGTGTTCTTATGTTATCATTCTCTACTTTTCTACATAATTTCCATTCGCATACATGCACTAGTTACAGTTAAATTGACAAAACTTAAATTTTAAGAAAATTGTAATAGTGTAGAATCTCATATTTTTAATATAATATTATCAGATATGTTCTGACGAACTATCCAGTGGAATATCCATGGTAGTTTACGAATCATCCCTTCACCCTTCGTTAACCTCTGGGATTTTCTATCCTGATAATTGGTGTGTTTTGCAGAGATACTTGGGTGTTTTCAGGTGTTCTAACAATTGGGAAAATTTAGGTAAGTTGGGATAGCAAGCTTCAAGGCCTAAGGCCTAAGGGTTTGCTCTCTAAACTCTCATTTTGTCACCGTTTTGCTACAGCTATGATAAATTATTCATTAAAATCACATCTAAGTGGTCTAAATATCCTAAAATTTTCATAATAAAAATTTCCTAATTTTTTGGCCACTTGGACATTTAATATCTAACCTAGATCTACTTGTTAGCTTGTTGGAATATATTTGCATAACTGAGTAATCAGATCTGATATTTTCTGAATAACACATCTTAAAGGGCTAAAACATCAATTTTTTTAGTTTGGCAAGCTTACTCTAGCATTTTGTGATTTTTAGCAAATGTTATTACATCAATAGCTCATTGTTTGTTCACTTTTCTTACTGTTGTAACAAGTGATTTCAGATTTGATATTTTCTAAACAAAACATCTTAAGAGTTCCAAAATTTCATAAATTTACATTGGCAAGTCCTTAGAAAGCTCATAGGTCATTTATGTCTCATATTTCCTGGCAATTTCTTGGTTTTATATGATATACTTACTGATGTCCTATACTTCTTCATAAGTGGTTGTTTCATAATTAAATTGACTCATAGTGGTTTATATTATAAAGTTCTAGTAGTTGCTTTTCTTGTGTTAAATTTGAGAATTTTTTAACTTGGTACTTAAACCACTCAAACATCTAAGCTCTAAATCTTCTAATCTTGTTGATGAGCTAAGTCACTTGGCATTGAGATATAATTGACAGTGTGGTTGAAACATTAAGCTAATAATCTTGTTCTCTTTCACAATCTTAAGAATATTTGGTAAAGTTATTTTCTATCTTGAGCAACTGGTATCTTAATATTTATTCAAAGTGAGCATTTTTCAATATTGGCATTGGCATTAATCTTGTCTAATGAATTCTTGATCTGATTGGATAATTGTTCTAATTTGATTGGTTAAGCATCTTGTAATTTGTTTACATTAGCACTTTAATAATTGGCACTTTCTTGGCTGTAAGATTGCATATAATCTATTAATAAGTACTCTTGTCATTAGAAAATGTCATAACTTACGTACTTAAACCTTAAGCAATCTTAACTAAGAATTTCGCTCATATTTTTTGCATAAGCATTCTAGGCTTGATTTTCATTAATAATTTATCTCCAAGAATAAGTTTGGATGATAGACTCCTAGGACAACCCTCTCTCACTTAGTGTGAGGGATTTAGCACCTTTCTAATGGTTAAGACAGTGACCTTTCAGTCGTCAAATCCATAGTCTCTACAGCACCGAAGGCACTGGGTAGTTGGAACACAAGTTAAGGTAACATTAATTAAGCCTTTGCTCGCTTCGCATTGGCTTCCATCCCACAACCTAGTCTAAATATTGGTCTCAAAATAGTTAAGAAGGAGGTTCCACTTAGACTAAGCATATAATTTAAAATTAACCAAAATCCTTACATCACACTTATATTTTAGGACTTGTATTTCATATAGGTTAGTTGATCATTTAAGCATCAGTTTTCTATCCAGTTACTTGGATTTGTTTTGTAATAAGAAATAATTTTGACTCCATAAGGCACTGGTCTTATTTCTAAATCTAATTGAATCCTTAAGTCTTGCTAAATCAAATCAAGTAGCTAGGCCACTCAACTGTGTCTCCTGAATAAGTTGGTTTCCAACTCGTGTTCCATAAGCTCATTTCAATAAGGTTTATCCCCCATAGCCTATTGTTGGGAGACAGCTATAATGCAGTGGGCAAGGATCAGAGTGACAACCCCCTCCCTAAGCCATTGTTGCAGTGCCTATACAATCCGAGAGACAACATTTATTTGGCGTTGTTGTCAGGGACCATATTATTGGGCTTTAGATTTGCGAAAATTATCATATGTCTTCTTAATCTGCTAATCAGTTTCATCTTTCGTATCCAACTAATGCCAAAAAAAAAAAAATTGCAATTATATTTCATCATTCTTCATCTTTTCATCACCATATCCTTTTTTATCTCACTAATCCTCTCATCTTGCTCATACGCACCTTTAACACCTAGACATTTAGGTTGGTTTCATGGTTTGGAGGTGATTCCACTTGTTGAACCATTCACAAGAGCTTACTCTAGAATAAATATTGTTAGCTTGGTTAACCCCACTCCCAATCCTGAAAAGGTTCTAAGAGTCTGGTTAAACAAATCACATTCTAGAGACAAATTAAATTTTCTTAGACAAGAAGCTCTCCTTGATCTCCATTTACTTTTCATTAATCCCTTATATCAAGAAATCATGGGTGATTTTTATGGGCCCTACAACTTCACCAACATCCAAGGATGTTCTCATGGTTTTCCAAGTGAGTCTACTATGATCAAGTTTCCAATATTTTAAGGAAATAATGCAATCAACATTGAGGCTCATATGAAAAAAATTAACTCCTTCATCCATAGATATGTTCATTCCACTACCTACAACCATGAATATGTTAGGATGAAGTTGTTTGTTTTATCCTTGGAAAATAATGCTCTTGGTTGGTTTGATGATAAAGAAGACAATGTATTTGGCTCTTTATGAACCCTCATTGATGCATTTAAAGATAATTATGGTGATAAGAGGGAAGGAAATTACTTGGTTAAAGAATTGAATACTATAAGGAAAAAAGAAAATGAAACAATGGAATAATTCAACCAAATATTCAATGGTCTTCTAAAACTTATGAATCAATATTATAGGCCTCTTGACAAGACAATTTTTGAACAATATCTCAAATATTTTAATGGTGACACTCAATATGAAATTAGACGTGCCAAGACCGTTACCTTAGCTGCTGCCCAGAATACAACTGAAGAATTGGAAAAGGATAGAAAAGATTCAGGTAAGTTAGAAGTCTCAGGTTTTGATAGGGGTCTTGTTAAATCTAAAGGAAAGGAAATAAAAGAAGTAGAGTTGGATTCAGTTAAATAATTAACTTGAGTAATTAGGGAAATGAAGATATAACATGCCAGTCAAATAAGTGATATGCAAAATCAATTACTTCAAATGGAGAGAAGTCGATTGCAGAGTATGCCACCCAGGAATAACAATAATAATATAGGTAGCAACAATTCTTAGCCAAGAAAGAGTCCTTCTAATGATCAGAGGCCTCCCACACCACTTAAATCTACAAATATGGTTGATGAGCTGATCCCTTTCTGCAGACCTTATGAAAGCTTCCATGAAGAAAGTACATGTGCTTTTTCTAGGAGAATTTTAGAGGGAGGAACAAATCAACAAGTAAATAACAGAGGACAAGGTGCTCCTCAGGAAAGTCAGTGTGCTAATATTATTTTTTCCTCATTTTCCATAAACAATTTTAGTGAAGAAGAGAACCCCATCACTCAGGCATATGGTAAGAAACCATCTCAAGAGAAATTTTTATAAATTGCTAAAAGTATGGGATACACTTATTAGAGGAAAAGTAAGGACAAAGTTTAGAGTAAACAAATTGTTTTTGAAAGATATAAATTAAGATTAAATGTGGATTGGGCTGCATGAATTACTAACATTAAGATGTATCTGGATTTAAGACCTCTGTGGTTTAAATCTTTTGAGTCAGTTTCCAGAGAATCCACAGTAAGAACCGGTTTCTGCCAATGTTTCAAATCCCAACCGGGATCCATCATCAGGGTTTCTTGAATGCTTGATAGAAGAAGAGATAATTTAAGAGATTAAAAAGTAATGAGGAGAGAATTTTGAGAAGAATGTCGGCTATCCTTTTGAATAATTTTGATTTATTAATGATGAGAGTAAATAGAGATGAATGTCGGTTTTCTTTTTAATAATTTTTTATTAATTTAT